>JAKSZP010009259.1:0-241225 GCA_022478985.1 Massospora cicadina
AAGGTAGTCAGCTAGGCTTTAATCCATAAAGTTTTCAGAGGCGCCAGTATCCACAGAATAGTGGTGCTGAATTTCCCTACAGGGAAGAAAAAGGTAGCAGTCAAAAGAAAATACCCTTAATGGTCTTTATTTATAGTAGTCAGCGCCAGAATATCACCAAAAAACTCATCATCTAGCATTAACTTGTCACCCTGGTATGATTTTGAATCAAAGAATGGAGAGGGATAATTGATCACTCTTACTACTGAGGCCACATATCCTACCATATCTTCAACAGGGGCATAAACATTTTCAAATTGTAAACGCAGCTCCTTTTCAACTTCCTGAGTGCTGCAAATCATGGAAGAGGTCAAACGAGGATTTTTTGGTGTGATTCCATACACTGGAATAGGTTCCAAATCTGAGCCATAAGGATCAAATATGGTTCAGAGGTATATATCAGGTTTCCATTATAAATGTGTTTTTAAATGCAAATGACTTTATTCCCATAACAGCAACAGAGTTCCCAACGTTATCCAAAGCCAACGCCACCAGGCCATCTGCGCCAATTCTGCTGGCACCATCTGATTATGCTGTCAAAGTAAACCCCATTTATTTAAATTAGATTTGTAATTTTTGGCGGAAAGTCAGGGAATCACAACTTTCAGACCCAGAAGCATCTGTATCCACCAGGTACAAGCATGAATGGTGGGTACTTTCCAGTTGGAGGCAGCCAAAATAACAACAAGATGATTCAACCTTTGGGAAAAAGAGGAAAGTGTGGTGTTGCTGATCATATCTGAAGCCCACAGCTGGCACCCACCATTTACGCTTCAGGAAAGTTCCACATGGAAAAAGTTTGTGCACATAAAAATAAGTGGTTGGTTGACCATTGTAAGGAGAGTGTCTATAACTCTCCTGTTCCCAGAATGTAGTGCTTGGTGCACAGGGCCAACGCCAAGGAACCAGCCATTAGTACAAAAGGTACTAGAGCCCAGCAGAGGGTGCTGGAGCGATAATAACTTAAGTAGAGAAACGTAATCATTATAAGAAATAACCAACCAAAAGAGACGCGGAACACAGGGAAGAAAGGGGTAAGCGTCCCAGGTCTGAGGTAAACTGGGCGACTCAACAGTGCACAAGGGGATAACCTAATTATAAAAAAATGGAATGGTTAATGTAGCACAAGATCTCCTCGAAGAGGTCTGTGCACAGGATCATTTGAGATAACATAAGTAAAACAGGAAAACTAGGAAAGGTTTATTGTGAGAAGTCGACCAACAAGGAATGTTGGTCATGAAAAATCAAATTTAAACTTTGTTGGGGTAATTCAGGGTCTGCCAAAGTGGTTCCAAGCACCGATTCACCAATAGGCAACACTCACATCTTAATAGGCATAATACACAAACACCAACTTCACTTATTTAATTAATTGAAGTTGTATCTGACCTGAATGCATAATTTCATAGATAGAACAAGTTTCAAAACCCCATTCCTCAACTAACCAAATTGAACCATCCAAATTAATTGAACCAACTGTCCGTTTTATCACCTAGGCCAATGCAAGGGGCTGGGCGTTGTGCACCTCACTAGTACCAACCTGGGAATATTTGGCTTTTACCCAGCGTTGGTCTAACGTGTGCTTAAGGTCAGAAAGGGCCTAAAGTTTCATCTTTTGGGCCTCCTCCCACCCAGCCTTATCATTAGGGTTGGTGTTGTAAGTCCTGGGGAACATTTCCTAGGCATTTATGGGCCATTTTCCCATTCCCAAGCAAGAAGGCACCAAAGAGGATGGCAGTACCCCTCATTACTCAGGGCAATCTCACTCACGTAGTAGACAAGCCTTGGGTAATGGCTCTTCCAATTTGGATTCTACTCCAGTACCCACACTCACCTTGGTAGAACTGTTATGGGGAATCAGCAAAATCTGCACCAAGATTGTGGATTGAAGTCAATCAGAACTAATTTGAGTGGTAATCTGCCCGATGTTCAGATCTCAAAGGGCTGGAAAGGTATGAAGACTGATTTATTGGCTGGAATGCCCGACAGAATTAGTTCAATTATCATGCTGATTGAACAAATCACCTCCCTGCCAAAGTTGTCGGGGATCATCCCTGATGGGCAGGTAGTAGCATCGGACATCATCGATGAGGGTTTGAAGTCTCCTGTTAACAACTTGGGTGTTGTGGCTGATGCGATGCCACTGACCAAACAAATGGCTCAGCAACTGAGTGCGGGCAGTTTGGGCATCCTGAACCCATTTCCAACTAAATGGACCCACCCCTATGTGGGGTGGCCTTGGGGGATTCCTGCCGCTCATTGGGCTAAATGCTGTTACACCAACCATCAGAAACTGAAAGTCCTGGGGAACATTCTCTGGCTGTTGATTGGGCCATTTTTCCATTTCTGAGCAAGAAGGCACCAAAGAGGATGGCGGTACCCCTCGTTACTCAGGGCGATCTCACTCACATAGTAGATGAGCACTGAATAACAGATCTTCCATCTCAGATCCCACCCCAAGTACTCACACTCACCTTGGAAGAACTGCTATGGGGAATCAGCAAAATCTGTGCCAAGATTGTCAAATTGAAAATAATTGGAACAAATTTGAATGGCAATATGCCCAATGTTTGTATCTCAAATGGCTGGAAAGGCATGAAGACTGAGTTATCAGCTGGAATGCCTGATGGTTTCAATCTTATTAACATGCCAATCAAATAAATCACCTCCCTATCAAAGTTGTCAGGGATTATCCTCAATGGGCAGGCTACAGCATTGGATGTCATCAATGAGGGTTTGAAGTCCCCTGTTGACAATTTGGGCATTGCAGCTGATGTGATGCCACTGACCAAACAAATGGCTCCATGACCAAGCACGGGTGGGTTTGGCCATCCTGAACCCATTACCAACCAAATTGACCTGCCCCTATGTGGGGTGGCCTTGGGGGATTCTCACTGCTCATCGGGCCAAATGCCATTGCGCCAACCATCATAAATGCAACTGAGCCTCAGTTTGGACATTTGAGGTTAAACTGACAGTGACTTGGCCCACCGCCAAATTTTTCAAAGTTGCTTCTCAGGGAATAAACCCACCCATTCCCAAATAATTCGCCGGTCAGGTCAAAGTTTGAGGGCCCCAATCCCAGTTTATTACTACCTCAATTGACCACTATTTAATCAGTTACATTGCACTGAGAAAATTATTGATAAAATTCTTCCTTTTCCTTAAATAAAAATTTTCCAAAAACCAAAACAGTTTTTTATTATATTGTTCCTTCTGGCTGCATCCATGATGGCGTTTCCCTGGTGGCCTATCAGTCTATATGCCAGATGGGCTCCACCAGTTCTTATGGTCACTATGTCCCCCTCCATCAATGATTGGATTCAGCGAGTCAGATATTTTTGGCTCTATAACCTCACTATCATGAACTTCCGGCAACAGTACATAGGGATCTTGTGGCCTTATGTCCACCAACTGCAAGAGAGAATCCATCTCCTTGTCTCTCCAGTTGAAATGACCCTATATGTCAATGAACTTTATTAAAACTATCTCTGTGATCCCACCCCTGCAGCAAGACCCCTGGGTCAGAAGTGGGCTCATTGTGGATCGTTGTTGGGATCATACTCAATGTTGTGGCACACCAACAATTCGTCATTTCCCAATGCCTGGTTCCATATAACATCGTTCAGCTGGCAATGCCTCTGGCATTCTGGCTTACTTTTTGGGTGCTTATGCAACCTGACTGGCAGGCCAGTCTAGAGTTCTATTTCCGTTTCCATGACATAATTAACCAACCATTATTTCCAAACACTTCTGCATTGTTCTTCGAACTGGGCGCTGCAGTGGTTACCCTTTACCAAATGAATGTGCAATCAGTAGATTTCTGTTTATTGTTTGTTTGGTCACTTTCTGACTTTAAGAGAAGTATCCGCTCTACTTGGGAAATCTTCTTCAATCTACCCAAGCTGCGCGGATTGTGCCTCCTCCTCCTTCCCAATAGCCCGGAGGGAAGTTCAAGTGTCCCCTACTGGGAGATCACCAATCAAGTTCTTGACGTGCTTGCTGAGGTGCAAATGCATACAGCAATTGTGCTTAATGATGCTTCCGCACTATCCCATGCCCAACAAGGGCTCACGTTGTTAGACGCTGTGGATGGGGATGCCCGCTGTTGGGTGAGAGGTCTTTTGCGCTCTTCCTCACAAGCAGGAGACTCGACCCCACAGATGGCTGTCATGTCAGCTGCCCCTGAAACCCCCTGTGTCACAATTGGACCTCATATTCAGACTGATTTATGCCAATGGCCAAAGCCCCCAGCCTGGTTTCTTTAATTTCTACCTTTTGTGAACTGGCCGCCACTTTGGGTCTCTCTATCAATATGCTTCAGGCAGTCTTTAGATCATGCTTGGATTCAGATTCTATTCATCTCGAGGTCTGGTCCACCATCTAAGGATCAGTAGATCATCTATGTGCCACCGCGATCACCATCAACGCCTTGCCCCATCATGTTACCTGTTATTAGAAGGGGAATTTTATGGTTGGGTTACCCAAAGTAGATACAGACGACGTGCCTACCTCTGAACTAGTGGTAGTTCTAAGTACCAATCCTTAAATAACCCCCGTGTCCAAGTTGGCTGATACAGAGTTACCTATAAATGAATTTGCTAAGGCCCAGATGGAGGAGGTCATTTACCCCACCCTTGTACTCCCAATTTTTGCTCCGGCTAAAGCCCCTGACCTTACCCCCAATTTGCCAGTTATTTCTTCAGTTGCATATGATTCAGTCAAATCTTCCAATAAACAAAACTTTGCATATTTCCTATTGCCTATGAAGATCATTGTCAGCTCGCTCATGTTTCCTTTGAGGCCCTGGTGGATACCAGAGCTGCAGGGAACTTCATGAGTGTTGATTTGGCTCAACAATTAGAACTGGAAATGGATGCAGGTCCCTCAGTGATGCTGGCCTCATCTGCCTCCCAGACCTCATATGTCATTTGCCAACAGGTACCTTTTTCAATCCACCTGTTCAGCTTCTGCAATCGTTTTTTGGCCATGCCAAACTTGGTGTTTCTGGTGATCTTAGGTGTGGGGTGGTGGCGCCAAAAACATGGTAAGATTCACTTAGAGTCTAATACATTGTCACTTACCAATGATCATCTGGAGGGAATATCCCTTTGATTGACACCCTCAAGAAGAAACAAGTCCCCAGCTCTATCACTAACCTAGTCACTTCTGCGGGCATCCCAACCAATTTTCCAGAGAGTTTAATGCGCTATTGAAGAATCTTCGACTTGGAAAAGGCGGATCACCTGCCAAGCACACTAGGTTCAATTGTGGGTTTCAAATTACCGTGGAGTTGGTGAACATCAACTGTCCGTTATATCCCCATATAGGGAGGAATAAGTTGCACTCAATACCTGGTTGGACAATATGCTGAAAAAAGGGTGGTTGTTCAAGGAGACCTCACCTGTTGCCTCCCTCATCATCTTCTCCAAAAAGTGGATGGCTCTCTCCATCCCTGCATGGATTACAGTCACTTAAATAAAATAATGGTCTCTGATCCCTACCCCTTGCCTCTGGAGCAGACGATCAGCCAGCCAATCACCAAATCCCGTGTGTTCTATTGGCTGGATCTGGTGAATGCTTTCAACCAAATTTGGGTAATGAAAGGGCAGGAATGGTTTACAGCGGTCTGGATGAAGCACGGCATTTTCCAATTCCGTGCAATGCCCTTTGGGCTGAAGAATGCTCCCGCTATGTTTCAACATATGCTCAACAATGTACTGGGTGACCTCCAGTTTACCTGTGCAGTTGCATACATTGATGATATCCTGGTTCAATCACCAACTCCTAAACAACATGCTAAAGATTTGGAAGCAGTGGTGGTCACCTTGCATAAGGTAGGTTTGTTCCTCAAACCTTTCAAGTGTGATTTTTTAAGGAGGAGGTTATTTTCCCTGGGAACCTGGTTCTCAAAGATGGCTATTCAATCCCTCCCAGCAAGTTAGATGTGATCTGAGAATGGCCAACCCTGACTATGCAGAAATAACTTTGGAGTTTTTGGGAACTATCATTTTCCTAAAAAGTTTTCCCCGGCACTTTTCCAGCTGGCTGCACCATTCCACCCCCTTACTGGGAAAACGTACCATTTTGTTGGACGCCTGAATGCCAGCAGGCATTCAAATCAATCAAAGAGGTGTTCATGTCTCCACCCATTTTGAAGCATGACGATCCCACCAAACCATATATTGTTGCATGTGATGCCTCATCAGTAACAGTGGGAGCGGTGTTGCTTCAGGAGCACGATGGTTTTGAGCACCCAGTCACTTACTTTTCCTGGAAGTTCACAGCCACGAAGCAGTCTTGGGCCATATATTTGACAAGGAAAAGACAGCTGTTGCATGGGTATTAACACATTAGCGGTATCTGTTGCAGGGCGCCCGCCATGAATTAATGGTTCTCATGGATCACCAGGCCCTTTTGTATTTTTCAAAACCCCAAAAATTGGTGCATCAGCAAGCCTGAACCTATTGGAATCTATGCAGTTTTAACTTTAAATAAGAATTTGTTAAAGGTGCGCTCAATGTACTTCCCAATTTCCTAAAATGCACCCCCGCCAACTGTTCCTCAGACCCAAAGGAAGGTGACCTCATTACCATGATTCATGCTGCCCAAATCCTGTCAATCGTTCCCCCCATAATTTCATTCATCACTTTGGCTCCTGACACCCCGCTAGTGGCTCAGGTCTTAGCCAGTCAAATGGCCTGCCCTGAGGGCGTGGAGCTGGTTGAGCAGTTGGCTCACCCAAGTCGCAAACACTCCCTATACTCCTTAGAGGAGGGACTCATTTACTTTTGGTCTCGCATCTGGGTTCCCCCTCCTTCTGATCGGAGGGATTCCACGCACATCATGATCTCCCCATGGTTGGACATCCTGGTAACAAGAAATGCATCAATTTGATCAAGAGGACCTTTAATTGGGTGGGTCTGATAAGAGAGGTTCCAGCTTGGATTGCCAATTGTGTTACTTGCACTAGGGCTAAGTCAGATCACTCCAGCAAAAATGGTCTCCTGCACCCCTTACAGAAGGTGGAGGGCCCAGGGACCTCGGTGTCCATGGACTTTATTGTTGAACTCCCCTGTTCTAATGGGTTCACAGCGGTGATGGTAGTGATGGATCATTTCACGAAATTTTCCCTTTTTATACGTTGTACTTCCATGATTACATTGGAAGAAACTTCCCGCCTTTTTGTACATCATGTGTTTTTGATGTTTGGTCTCACCCAGGAGATCATCAATGACCATGGCTCACAGTTCACCGCGCGGTTTTGGAGTGAACTCCTATCAATCCTAAAAATGTCCCCCTGTAGCTCCACGGTGTATCATCCTCTTTCCGTTGGACAGACCAAGCAGGTCAATCAAGTCCTGGAACCGTACCTGCGTTGCTATGCTGCAGCCACACAGGATATTTGGGCCAATGACCTTCCTCTTACTTGTTTCGCTTAAAAATAATGGGACCCACGTGTCCACAGGGGTTTCCCCTTTTGAAGCAACGTTGGGTTATAATCCTTTGTTTTTGGTTGGGCTGTGCTTGCAGCCTGAGGTTCAGGCTGCCGCGGAACACTTCCCATATCAGATTGACTCAAGACTTAGTGTGGGAACACCTCATCAAAGCCATAGATGAATACAAGTGGTTTGCAGATCGTAAGCATCTTCCAGGTCATGATTTCACAGTGTGCTCCTACGTCATTTTTGATACCTGTCACATAAGAAACCAGGTCCCTTCCCATAAATTCGCCAGTAAACACTTGGGTCCTCATTTGGTGGAGGAGGTATAGGGCAATGGGTCATTCTGACTGAAGTTCCCCGTGCCTTGGAAGCAGCATCCTGTTTTCCATATTTCCCAGCTGTCGCCCTTCAAGGGTGCAAATCCCACAGAACTGGAACCAATCATTGTTGATAATGAGGAAGAGGCTAAGCTAGAGGCTATCCTGGCATCCCAGAAATTGTGTTGTTCCATTCAATATCTCATAGCCTGAAAGGGTATCCAGCCTATGAAAACAGTTGGGTCAAGGCGCGCAATTGCATGAATTGCTGGACCTGGTTGAAGTGTTCCACATATCCCACCCCGAGGCTCCCTGCCCCCCCCAAAAAAAATCACGATGATTATGGCAATCAAGTTACCCAAGGTGCACAAGAAAGTGGCTCTGGTGCAGTTTCCCAGTGGTGGAGCTCTTCCTTTGGAAAAGGAAAGGGTAATGTAAGTCCCGGGGAACATCCCCTGGCTGTTGATTGGGCCATTTTTCCGTTCCTGAGAAAGAAGGCACTGAAGAGGATGGCGGTACCCCTCATTACTCAGGGCGATCTCGCTCACATAATAGATGAGCGCTGGGTAACAACTCTTCCGCTTTGGATCCCACCCCCAGTACTCACACACCTTGGCAGAACTGCTATGGGGAATCAGCAAAATCTGTGCCAAGATTGTCAAATTGAAATTAATTGGAACAAATTTGAATGGCAATCTGACCAATGTTTGGATCTCAAATGGTCGGAAAGGCATGAAGACTGAGTTATCAGCTGGAATGCCCGATGTTTTCAATTCTATTAACATGCTGCTCAAAAAATTACCTCCCAACCAAAGTTCTCAGAAATCATCCTCAATGGGCAGGCTACAGCATCAGACGTCATTGACAAGGTTTGAAGTCCCCTGTTGACAAATTGGGCATTGCAGCTGATGCTATGCCACTGACCAAACAAACGGCTCTGTGACCAAGTGTGGGTGGGTTGGCCATCCCAAACCCGTTCCCAACCAAATGGACCCGCCCCTATGTGGGGTGGTCTTGGGGATTCCTGCCACTCGTTAGGCCAAACGCCATCACACCAACCATCAGAAATGCAACTGAGCCTCAGTTCAGACGTTTGAAGTCGAACTGACAGTGACTTGGCCCACTGCCAAACTTTTAATGAAAGTTCTCAGGGAATAAACCTTCCCATTCCCAAATAATTTGCTGGTTAGGTCAAAATCAAGGCCCCCAATCCCAGCTTATTACTACCTCAATCAACCACTATTTAATCAGTTGCATTACACTGAGAAAATTTTTGGAAGATTTTCTTCCTTTTCCTTCAATAAAAATTTTGCCAAAAAACCAAAACAGTTTTTTATTATATTGTTCCTTCTGGCCGCATCCCTGATGGCGTTTCCCTGGTGGCCTGTCAGTCCATATGAGATGGGTCTACCAGTTCTTATGGTCACTATGGCCCCCATCATCATTGATTGGATTCAGCGAGTCAGATATTTTTGGCTCTATAACCCCACTATCATAAACTTCCAGCAACAGTACATGGGGATCTTGTGGCCTTATGTCCACCAACTTCAAGAGAGAATCCATCTCCTTGTCTCCCCAGTCAAAATGACCCCATATGCTGATGAACTTATTGAAACTATCTCTGTGATCCCACCCCTGCAGCAAGACCCCTGGGTCAGGAGTGGGCTCATTGTGGTTCGTCAGGATCATACTCACTGTTGTTCTACACCAACAATTCATCATTTCACCATGCTCAGCTCCATATAACGTTGTTCAGTTGGCAATGCCTCTGGAATTCTGGCTTGCTTTTTGGGTGCTTATGCATCCTGACTGGCAGGCCGGTCTAAACTTCTTCTGCTGTTTCCATGACATAATTAACCAACCATTATTTCCAGCCACTTCTGCCTTGTTCTTTGAACTGGGCGCTGCAGTGGTTACCCTTTACCAAATGAATGTGCAATCAGTAGTTTGCTGTTTGTTGTTTGTTTGGTCACTTTCCAATTTTGGGAGAATTATTACTCTACCTTTGGGAATCTTCTTCAATTTTAAGCTGCGCGGATTGAAGTTCCTCCTCCTTCCCCTAGACCAGAAGGAAGCTCGAGTGTCCCTTCCTGGAAGATAGACAATCAAGTCCTTGACATGCTCGCTGAGGTGCAAATGTGTACAGCAATTTCTCTTAATAATGCTTCCGCATTATCCCATGCCCAACAAAGGCTTGCGTTGTTAGACGCTGTGGATGGGGATGCCCACCGTTGGGTTAGTGGCCTTTTGCACTCTTCCTCACAAGCAGGAGACCCCACCCCACTGATGGCTATCATATTGGCTGCCCCTGAAACCCCCTGTGTCACAATTGGACCTCATATTTAGACTGATCTATGCCTTGGCTGAAGCCCCTAGCCTGGTTTCTTTTATTTCTACCTTCCATGAACTGGCCCATGCGTCATGTCTCTCTATCAATATGCTTCAGGCAGTCTTTAGATCAGGCTTGGATTCAGGTTCCTCTCATCACGAGGTCTGGTCCACCGTCCAAGGATCAGTAGATCAAGTATGTGCCACCACGACCACCATTAATGCCTTCCTCCGCCATGTTACCATTATCAAAAGGGGAATTTTATGATTGGGTTACCCAAAGTAGATGCAGACGACGTGCCTACCTCTGAACTAGTGGTAGTTCTAAGTACCAATCCTTAAATAACCCCCGTGTCCAAGTTGGCTGATACAGAGTTACCTATAAATGAATTTGCTAAGGCCCAGATGGAGGAGGTCATTTACCCCACCCTTGTACTCCCAATTTTTGCTCCGGCTAAAGCCCCTGACCTTACCCCCAATTTGCCAGTTATTTCTTCAGTTACATATGATTCAGTCAAATCTTCCAATAAACAAAACTTTGCATATTTCCTATTGCCTATGAAGATCATTGTCAGCTCGCTCATGTTTCCTTTGAGGCCCTGGTGGATACCAGAGCTGCAGGGAACTTCATGAGTGTTGATTTGGCTCAACAATTAGAACTGGAAATGGATGCAGGTCCCTCAGTGATGCTGGCCTCATCTGCCTCCCAGACCTCATATGTCATTTGCCAACAGGTACCTTTTTCAATCCACCTGTTCAGCTTCTGCAATCTTTTTTTGGCCATGCCAAACTTGGTGTTTCTGGTGATCTTAGGTGTGGGGTGGTGGCGCCAAAAACATGGTAAGATTCACTTAGAGTCTAATACATTGTCACTTACCAATGATCATCTGGAGGGAATATCCCTTTGATTGACACCCTCAAGAAGAAACAAGTCCCCAGCTCTATCACTAACCTAGTCACTTCTGCGGGCATCCCAACCAATTTTCCAGAGAGTTTAATGCGCTATTGAAGAATCTTTGACTTGGGAAAGGCGGATCACCTGCCAAGCACACTAGGTTCAATTGTGGGTTTCAAATTACCGTGGAGTTGGTGAACATCAACTGTCCGTTATATCCCCATACAGGGATGAATAAGTTGCACTCAATACCTGGTTGGACAATATGCTGAAAAAAGGGTGGTTGTTCAAGGAGACCTCACCTGTTGCCTCCCTCATCATCTTCTCCAAAAAGTGGATGGCTCTCTCCATCCCTGCATGGATTACAATCACTTAAATAAAATAATGGTCTCTGATCCCTACCCCTTGCCTCTGGAGCAGAGGATCAGCCAGGCAATCACCAAATCCCGTGTGTTCTCTTGGCTGGATCTGGTAAATGCCTTCAACCAAATTTGGGTAATGAAAGGGCAGGAATGGTTAACAGCGGTCTGGATGAAGCACGGCATTTTCCAATTCCGTGCAATGCCCTTTGGGCTGAAGAATGCTCCCGCTATGTTTCAATATATGCTCAACAATGTACTGGGTGACCTCCAGTTTACCTGTGCAGTTGCATACATTGATGATATCCTGGTTCACACACCAACTCCTGAACAACATGCTAAAGACTTGAAAGCAGTGGTGGTCGCCTTGAATAAGGCAGGTTTGTTCCTCAAACCTTCCAAGTGTGAGTTTTATAAGGAGGAGGTTACTTTCCTCGGGAACCTGGTTCTCAAAGATGGCTATTCAATCCCTCCCAACAATTTAGATGTGATCTGAGAATGGCCAACCCTGACTATGCAGAAATAACTTTGGATTTTCTTGGGAACCATCATTTTCTTAAAAAGCTTTCCCAGCACTTTCCCAGATGGCCGCACCACTCCACCCCCTTACAGGGAAAAACGTACCATTTTGTTGGACGCCCAAATGCCAGCAGGCATTCAAATCTGATCAAAGAGGTGTTCATGTCTCCGCTATTTTGAAGCAGGCTGATCCCACTAAGCTGGATATTGTTGCATGTGATGCCTCATTGAGAGTCGTGGGAGTGGTGTTGATTCAGGAGCATGATGGTTTAGAACACCCGGTTGCTTACTTTTCATGGAAGCTCACAGCCACAGAACAGAATTGGGCCATATATGATAAGGAATTGGCAGCTGTTGCATGGGCATTAACTCATTGGAGATATCTGTTGCAGGGTGCTCAACATGAATCAACAGTCCTCATGGATCACCAGGCCCTTTTGTATTTTCACAAACCCCAAAAATTGGTGCATCAGCAGGCCTGAACCTATTGGAATCTATGCAGTTTTATCTTTCTATACGAATTTGTAAAAGGTGCGCTCAATGTACTTCCCAATTTTCTAAGCTGCAGCCCCGCCAACTGTTCCTTAGACCCAAAGGAAGTTGACCTCATTACCATGATTCCTGCTGCCCAAATCCTGTCAATCGTTCCCCCCATCATTTCATCCATCACTTTGGCTCCTGACAACCCGCTAGTGGCTCAGGTCTTAGCCAGTCAAATGGCCTGCCCTGAGGGCGTGGAGCTGGTTGAGCAGTTGGCTCTCCAAGTCACAAACACTCCCTATACTCCTTAGAGGAGGGACTCATTTACTTTTGGTCTTGCATCTGGGTTCCCCCTCCTTCCAATAGGAGGTATTTCATGCACATCATGATCCCCCCATGGTTGGACATCCTGGTAACAAGAAATGCATTGATTTGATTAAGAGGACCTTCAATTGGGTGGGTCTGACAAAAGAGGTTCTGGCCTGGATCACCGATTGTGTTACTTGCACCAGGGCTAGTTCAGACCACTTTAGTAAAAATGGCCTCCTGCACCCCTTGCAGCAGGCGGAGGGCCCAAGGACATTAGTGTCTGTGGACTTTATTGTCGAACTCCCCTGTTTTAATGGGTTCACAGTGGTGATGGTAGTGGTGGATCGCTTCATGAAGTTTTCCCTTTTTATACCATGTACTTCCACGATTACATCAGAAGAAATGCTTGCCTTTTTGTACGCTATGTGTTTTCAATGTTTGGTCTCCCCCAGGAGATCATCAGTGACCATGGCTCACAGTTCACTGCACAGTTCTGGAGTGAACTCCTATCAATCCTGAAAATATTTCCCTGTTGGTCCACGGCATATCATCCCAGTTTAACAGACAGACTAAGTGGATCATCTAAGTCCTTGAACAGTACCTGCGTTGCTATGCTGCAGCCGCGCAGGATACCTGGGCTGATGACCTTCCTCTCGCTCAATTAGCTTACAACAATGGGACCCACACATCCATGGGGTTTTCCCCCTATGAGCAGCGTTGGGTTATAATCCTCTGTTTTTGGTCAGGCCATGCTTGCACCCCGAGGTTCAAGCTGCCGCGGACCATGCTGCCCATATCAGATTGACTCAAGGCTTAGTGTGAGAACACCTCACCAAAGCCATAGATGACTACAAGCGGTTTGCAGATTGTAAGCATCTTACAGTTCACAATTTTATGGTGGGCTCCTACATCATGCTTGATACCCATCATTTAAGAATTCAGGCCCCTTTCCATAAATTTGCTAGTAGATGCTTGGGCCCTCATTTGGTGGAGGAGGTATTGGGTAATGGGGCGTTCTGGTTGAAGCTCCCTGCACATTGGAAGCAGCATCCCTTTTTCCTTGTTTCCCAGCTGTCGCCCTTCAAGGGTGCAATCCCCACAAGAAATGGAACCATCATTGGTAAAAACGGGGAAGAGGCCGAGGTAGAAGCTATCCTGGCATCCCAGAAATCCTGACATTCCGTACAATATCTCGTGGCCTGGAAAGGGTTTCTGGCCTATGAAAACAGTTTGGTCAAGGCACGCAATTGCACAAATTGCATGGACCTGGTTGAAGCATTCCAAATATCCCACCCCAAAGCTCCCCAAAAAAAAAGTTGTGACAATTATGGCAATCTTGTTACCCAAAATGCATAAGAATGTGACTCTTTTGCAGTTTCCCGGTGGTGGGGCCCTTCCTTTGGAAAAAGGAAAGGGTAATGTAAGTCCTGGGTAATATCCCCTGGCTGTTGATCGGGCCATTTTTCCATTCCTGAGAAAAAGGCACTGAAGAGGATGGTGGTAGCCCCATTACTCAAGGCAATCTTGCTCACGTAGTAGACAAGCGCTGGTTAATAGCTCTTCCACTTCCTATTACACCCTCAGTGCCCACACTCACCTCAGCAGAACGTTATGGGGAATCAGCGAAATCTGCACCAAGATTGTCAAATTGAAATCAATTGGAACTAATTTGAGTGGTAATCTGCCTGATGTTCAGATCTCAAAGGGCCAGAAAAGTATGAAGACTTATCTATTGGCCAGAATGCCTGACAGTTTCAATTCAATTAACATGCTGATCAAACAAATCACCTCCCTACCAAAGTTGTTGGGGATCATCCCTGATGGGCAGGCAACAGCATCGGACATCATTGACAAGGGTTCAAAGTCTCCTGTTGACAACTTGGGCGTTATGGCCCAATGTGATGCCACTGACTAAAAAAATGGCCCAGCAACCAAGCATGGGCGGGTTGGCTGTCCTGAGCCCATTCCCAACCAAATGAACCCACCCCTATGTGGGATGGACTTGGGGATTCCCAAGCTTGTCAGGCCAAACGCCATCATGCCAACTGTCAGAAATGAAGCCAAGCCTCAGTTTGGATTCTAGAGGTTGAACAGATAGCGACTCAGCCTGCTGCCAAATTTTTTGATGTCAGTTCCCAGGGAACTAACCCATTCCTGAATAATTTGCCAGTTAGGTCATTATTAAGGGTCCTGATCTCAGCTTGTTACTGCCCCAATTGACCACTATTTAATCAGTTGCACTTCACTGAGAAAATTGTTGGTCAATTTTCTTCCTTTCCTTTCAATGAAATTTTGCTCAAAAACCCCAATCAATTTTTTTATTGTATCGCTCCTTCTGGCCGCATCCCTGATGGCATTTCCCTGGTGGCCTGTTGGTCTGTATACCAGATGGGATCTACCAGTACTTATGGTCACTATGGCCCCCTCTGTCATTGATTGGATTCAGCGAGTCAGATATTTTTGGCGCTATAACCCCACTATCATAAACTTTCAGCAACAGTACATGGGGATCTTGTGGCCTTACATCCACCAACAGCAAGAGAGAATCCGTCTCCTTGCCTCCCTGGTTGAAATGACCCCATATGCTGATAAACTTATTGAAACTATTTCTGTGATCCCACCCCCTGCAGCAAGGCCCCTGGGTTGGGGGTGGGGGCATTGTGGTTCAACGTTGAGATCATACTCACTGTTATTCTACACCAACAATTTGTCATTTCACAATGCCCAGCTCCATATAATGTCATTCAGTCAACAATGCCTCTGGCATTCTGGCTTGCTTTTTGGGTGCTTACGCATCCTGACTGGCAGGCTGGTCTAAACTTCTTCTGCCATTTCCATGACAGGTGTCCACTTTAATGTCATATAACCATGACATTCACAGTTTCTTAGGATTAGCAAACCTTTGCCATGATTTTGTCAACGATTTTTCTACCATTGCATTACCCCTTACTCATCTCACTTCAGATTTTGAAACTTTATATTATAATTTAGTCGCAGAAATTTTTTTCACAATTAAGGACAACTTTGTTTCTGCCCATTTGTGTTGGCTATGCCTGACTATGAAAATTCTTATGTAATTTAAACTGATGCTTCTGGTTTTGCACTTGAAGGAGTTTGCTGCAGAAGGAGGATGATATTAGGCTGCATCCCATAGCTTACTATTCTAAGAAATTTATTTAAGCGGAATGTAACTACCCTATATATGACAATGAGATTTTGGCTATCATTCAGAAATGAAACCCTGGCGTCAGTATCTGCGTGGGACTAAGCACCTTGTGAGGATTATAACAGATCATAAAAATATCACATAATTCTTCATCCCATGACAACTAAACTAGAGGTAAGCCAGATGGACCCTTACTATGATGTATTATAACTTGGATATTGGTTACAAACCTGTAAATGTTAATGTAATTCCTGATTCTTTAAGCCGTTATCCTGACCTGATACCTGCTAATGAAGAGATTTATAAGTGCAATATTCAGGTGCTACTGAATACCAAAGACCCCAATGAGTTACTTTCTTATATTGTACTAGTTGGGTGAGGAGTGGAGATTTTGCAAATACAGAATTATGACGCTTTGTCAAGAAGTAAAGAATGACATTATCAGAACCTGGAAATAGCATGGTACAAGGAAGGTACTCACTAAAAGGTCAAATGGTTTATTGGAAAGGTCATATGTTTGTGCAGAAGGCCCAAAACGTTTGGAAATTATACACTATCATCACGATGTGGCTATGGCTGGACATCCTGGAAGAAAAAAATGGTACATCTCATTTAACGCACCTTCAGTGGCCTGGTCTAATTTAAGATGTAGTGAATTACCTAGCTGGTTGTGAAACATGTGTACAGATTAAGGCTCACAATGGTCATCCTGAGGGACAGTTGGAGCCACTAGATGATGCACAAAAGCCTTGGAAATCAGTATTTATGGATTTCATTGTGGAGTTACCCCTCTCTCATGGCTTCAAAAAAATTCTGGTAGTTGTAGATCAGTTTACCAAAATGGCTTATTAATCCTTACAACTAAAAATCACTGCAAAAGAGATAACCCAGTTATTTATGAAGCATTTTTTTCATCCACCACGTACACCCAGAGAGGTTATCTAAGACAGAGGGCCTCAGTTTAAATCTTTTTTTGGAAGCTACCTCTCAAACCTAATAATTAAAAGATGTTTGTCTAAAGCATATCATTATTATACTGATGGACAAACTGAGAGGGTTAACCAGGTTCTAGAGAAGTACTTAAGGTGTTATGTAAATGCAGATCAAGATTATTATGTTGATCTGTAGCCAATAGCACAGTTTTGCTACAATAATCTTTATCACACCTCTACCAGGATCTTGCATTTTAAAGTTAATTATGGTCACGTTTTTCACTGGGAACCACTGCTTCTATGGAAGCAGATAACCCAATGGGAAGAGATTTCTTAAGTGAGATCCATCAGAAACATGAGTTGTGCTTGGCAAATTTGATGAAAAGCTGTAAAAACTACAAGGATTTTGCAGACAAGAAGAGGAAACGTGGGAACCAAATGTAAGTTAGTAGTGAGGTCTATTTGGATGTGCGAAATTTACCCCTAGATGTACCATGTCACAAGCTTGCCCATTAACGTGTGGGACCTTACAAGGTGATAGAAAATTTTAGAAAAGGTAGCTTACCATGTTGGGCTAACTGAAGGATGAAAGGTCTAATTGTGTTCCACAGATCTCTGATGTTCAAAAAAGATGGTCAATCCCTACCCCATCAGAAGGTTAAAGACCCAGAACCCCTCTTATCAAAGGCCCTTATTTTTAATATGAAGTAGAAGACATTACTGGAAGATTCACATATCATGGGAAGTTGCAGTACCTGGTCAAGTAGGTTGGGTACCAGCTGAGAAAAGCACTTATGAGCCAGTAGAAGAGTTGAATACCGTGGGTAATTTGTTGAGAAAATGGCAGAAGAAGGCCTCAGCTGTAGCTTAAGCCCTAGTAGGGGACAATAATGGGTGAATCCTAACATGATTAAAGTACCAGAAACCTCAAAATTATTCTTCCAGACTGATAAACTATTCAAGGAAGTGAGATCGGCTAGAAATAGGAAATTATGTGGTAAATTTAATTCATTTTCTTGCTTACTAAACAATAATTGCAACAAAATTGAGAGACTCCAACTGACTTAAAAATCATGTGCAATCATTAATTCCAGAAGCTCAGAAGAAGGAGAATAGTATTGCTTACAAATTAATTTAGCTCTAGTAAGTCCAGGAAGAGGAATGGAATATACAACTAAAGCATTCATATTGTTTTGTTTTTGTGGTCAATAAAATACTTTAAATTATGCAAGTACTATTAAAGTTAATTACTTAAGTGTCAAAAATCTTGATCTACCACCCCAAACTTCCAGAAACTCCCCTCCACCTTACCTTCCTAAAATCATACTTTGGGCAACTTCCATACCAGTATACCCACCATTTCTAATATTTGGACGCAACTAGTGTCCTGGTTATAGTGCATCCAAACCTTGGTTATACTAGCTCATAGTTAGCTACCCCCAACCAGGACAGCGGTACACCAGTCCCTGACAGTTGGGCTTCTTGGGCATAGCACCATTATGCTTGAAACTGGAAACCCAATAGGCTGGTGCTCACTACATGGGCTCAGCTGACGCTTAACAATACCTGAGACTAATTGATTGTACCCTGGAAGATAAACAAAATCGATAGTGTCACCCACTGGGTGCACAACAAACATGGTGAAGAAGTTGATTGAATGGCAAGTCCACCCATCATCACATTTGAAGAAATTCAAGAAAATCCTATAAAGATATCTGACTCTCATTGTCTAACCTGAAATTCCAAAGAAGGAGCCCAAGTGGTACTGTAATTCTAGGGGAGCAACTATTCTGCTTGGACCGGGCAGTTTTCCCATTTCCAAAAAAAGGGTCCAAAGAGGGCAGCTATACCTCTTGTTACACAGGGTGACCTTGCCCATGTGGTAGACGAGTGCTGAGTAACAACTCTCCCTCTGAATATTCCTCCCCTTGTCCCCATGCTTGCCTCTGCTGAATTAGTTCGCCTAATTCAAGGAGATCTCCGCAGAAATCATTAGTAACTATCATCCCATGAGCTGGATAGATTTTATAAAGCCAATGGTGCTGATCCCTTAAAATCAAAGTCAGTATGTCCAAAATCTATGGGAATAAATCCTGAAAGGCATGTAACTCATAGTCTAAAGGGGACAAGTAATAGATTCTCAGTTGAAATCACTGATGGCATAGACCCATTGTGCAATAACGTGGCTGACTCCAAACTCCCTCAAATCTGTTGAGGACAAACCAGATGGGTAGGTATCACCATCAGGGACTGATGCCAATAGTGTGAAACCCCCATTAAAAATTGGATTGGCAATTAATGGTACCATTTGGCTGAATGAATGCTCCAGCGACTGGGCATGGGTGGGTTGGTCATCCAAAACCTATTTCTGACCCATTGGGACTGCCCCTATGTGAGGTACTCTGGGGAATTCCAGTTGCCCATTGGACCAGATGCTGTCATGATAACAATCACAAATGAAGTAAAGCCTCAGGTCAGGCATTTGTAGTCAAACTGATAGTAACTCAGCCTGCTGCCAATTCCCTTAATGTCAGTTCAGATTGAAGTCAGTATTCCCCTCCCTCAAAAATTCGCTGAGTTAGATCAGAATTTGAGGGTCCTAATCCCATGCTTTGACAAGCTGCCCAAATTGAACATTATTTAATCAGTCACATTGTACTGAGGAAATTGTTGGTCAATTTCTTTATTTAACTTTTAAATAAAAATACCTCTACCCAATTTAAGTTTTTTATGTTTAAATCTAAACGACCCCTCCCAACTATATTTCAACAACCACGGGACATGTGGCCATGTTTACCTGGTTCTTTACTAGGTTCCTATACACAACTATGGCTAATGGGTGCTCAGTTGCAAAATTCCTTCCTGGTTTCATAACATTCATGCAAGTAGTAGTGCCACTGGCATTTGGGCTTGTCATTTGGGTGCTTTGACACTTAAATTGGCAGGATGGTCTAAATATAACTTGCTGTCATCCTAACATAATTGACCAACCATTATCCTTAACCATTTCCACCCTTCTCATTGAGATGAGCGTAGCAGTGGCCCTTTTCTCTCAGCTGAATAAGGTTGTAAAGAAATTATAATATGGCCACAATAGCTTAGTATCTCATAAGTTTCTAAGCCTACTCTCCAAAATGGGATGTTTATGCTAGGAGCTGCCAAGGTGACCTTGGTGTTAAATCCCTACTCCAAATCATTGTCCAAATTAATTTCAATAGTTGCCACAGCCCACATGCCCAAGTCAGTATATTCTAGCATTCTGACTTATTAAGTAGCTAAACCTGTTGCAAACCTTGTGGTTTTGCCCAATCCTACTACCATCTTTCCTCATCTATAGACTAAAGTATAGCTGCCAATAAAGAAAACTTCACCTACTTTTAATTGCCCATTAAAATTAGTATTATAGCTCACCACATGTTCTTTGAGGCCTTGGTGGACACTGGGGCAGCGAGTAATTTTTGTGAATGTAGAGCTAGCCCACCAGTTGGAACAAGACCTGGACTTGAGTCCTACGGTGATGTTTTCTTCATCAGCCTCCCAGCCCTCATACCTAGTTTGACACCCTTTACTTTTCTCTGTTCACCAGTTTAGCTTTTCATGATTGGTTCTCTGCAATGCCAAACTTGGTGTTTCCGGTAATTTTGAGGGGTGGGTTGGTGGCATTGACAGCATGTTAGAATTCACTTTGAGTCCGATATGTTGTCATTTGCTAATGGCAAGACGGAGGTCGAGTTTCCTTTAGTGGACACTCTTACTTAAACTCAAGGTTGCAGTTTGATTACATCCCTTATGTCCCCTGTGGGCCTCCCATCAGATTTCCCTAAGGCATTGATGGGATATCAAAGTAATTTAAATTTTGAGAAGGCAGACCATATCCCCCTCATAAAAGCATCAATTTGGAGTTTAAAAAATGGTGCAGATGATGAATATAAACTGTCCTTTGTACCTGCATATAGTGGAGGAGGAGGCTGCTCTCAATTCATGGTTGGATGAAATGCTTAAGAAAGGGTGGTTGTTCAAAGAGACATCACCAGTTGCTTCTCCCATCTTTTTTGCCAAGAAGGGCAATGTTTCCCTTCATCTCTGCATGGATTATGGTCACCTAAATAAAATCACTGTTTATGATCCCTAACCTTTGCCACGGAAGCAGAATATCAGTCAAGTGATTGCTAAGTCTCATATGTTCTATAAACTGGATCTTTTTAATGCATTTAATCAAATTTGGGTGATGAAAGTCCAGGAATGGCTTACCATATCCAAACAAAAAGGGGCATTTTAAATTTGGATAATGCCTATTAGAATTTTGCTAGAAGTTATGATAAGCAGGCGCTACAAAGGCAACAAAATTATTAGATCCATGGCTCTAGCAAAGATAGTCAAAAGTGCAAAGAAGTTATTAGTTACTTTGCTATAATTGGTTCCAATTGGAAATACAGAATCCTGTATGAAAAAGATCAAAATTTAGCTAAGTGAGATGAAAATTGAGGTAATTATTCGTTAAAAATGAGGTATATTTATAGGGGTAAATTTAGTAGTTCTTTGTGAGGATTTTCGGGATGCACCTGAGGTAAGATATTTCCTATTAGAGGACCAATGTTGCTGCTTATTAATACCATACTTTTGATGGCCAGATCAGATAAGATTCTTATTAGATAAGACTGACCTTCTTGTATAATATTTTTCCTCATCAGATAGTTTAGCATCATCTTTCAAAGGAGGTTGATAACTCCAAAGGGTTGATCATTGGTCTATCTGAGAATCGGATATCTCTGATGTGAATTTTACAATCTCACTAGACTGAGATATCAAATCTCAATCTTGAGCAATCTTGGTCATCGTAGTTGAATCCCCAACAATGCCCCCCTCAAGATCTTGCCTAGGGGGCACATACTTACAAAGAAATCTACTATGCACCTTATTGATAACAGTACCGGTATCAACAGCTGCAATGGAGTGTTCAATACCTGACAATAAATAATAGGTTAATGACCAGCCCATAAGGTGTCAAGTTTGTGAATCCTTCCTCCCAGTCTATGATGATAGAAGAGTACAAGTTTCCCAACTTGATACTCTGGTAGCGTAGGTCTACTAGCGTTAGTTCTTATTCCCTCCTTTAAGGTGGTAGCAGCAAGGGAACTCAAAGCTAAAGCTTGTACTTGGATGATTTCATCAGCTAGTCTCCTCATAGCTAAATCAGTAGTTTGTGGGGTAGCCTCCTCAAGTATAGGTTGGATACTTAAGGGTAGAATAGGATCCCAACCCTAAAGAGCCTTAAAAGGAGACATTCCAATTATACGATGGTATCTAACCCTATAAGCTAACATCACACTAGGCAAATAGAGATTCCATCTACTAGGGTCATTAGAAGCCATATTTCAAAGAATGGCTACAAGGGTACCATTTTCTCGTTTGACTGCACCATTAGTAGAAGGATTGTAAGGGGACGTAATTAACTGCTAGGTACACATTAATTTAGTAAGCTCATATACCACCTAAGAAATGAAGTTGGTCCCATTATTTAATAACAAGACTTTTGGGCTACCATGTTTGGTGAAAAATTGCTTAAAAAGGAAGGACGTGGTAGCCTTAGTGGTGACCATGGAAAGCGAGATAGCTTCAATCTATTTGGTAAAATGATTGATAGCTAACATAATATATCGATGTCCATAAGTGGCAGTAGGGAGAGGGCCCACCACATCGATACTCATAGTAGAAAAAGGTTCTGAAGGTCCCACAATTTTGTGTTGGTACACCAGATTTCCACCATGTTGTTGGCAAGTGAGATAAGTCTCTGACACATCGTGTACAGATTCCAGCATATTATCCCAGTAACAATTATTTTTCAACCACTGTAAGGTCTTAGCAACAGCTCCATGCCCTACAGTTTGATGGGCCTCCATAATAGTATCAGTCCTTGCAGAAGGCTTAATAAAGAGCAACCATTTAGATCCAACTTCTTGTATAAGGAACCTTTTTTAACCTGAGTATCCTTAGTTAAGGATTGTAGCTTCGAGGTAACATCCTTAGATTCACGGTACTAGAGCTCAGGTCTACCAATCAAGTCATAAACGTGATCCTCCTCAGCAGAGAATAACATAAATATAGTCAATTGAGAAAGTCCATCAGCGTTTTGGTGAATAGCTCCAGTGCAATGTTGAATTGTAAAGTCATAATTCTGTAGCTTTAATGCCCATCTAGCTAAGCACCCATCAGGATCCTTCATTTGTTGCAACCACTTCAAGAAAGCGTGATCCATGACATTAGTGAAATGCTTGCCATGGAGGTAAGGGCGGAAATGCTTGATGTCAGACAAGACTGCAAGGCATTCTCTCTTGGTAACGCTATAATTGCATTCATCCTTAGAAATGGTTTTATTATAGTATGCGATGGGATGATCAACCAGGTTGGTATCATGTTGATCCAGAATGGCTCCAATAGCAATATAACTGGCATCGGTAAACAAAATAAAAGATTTGGAAAAATCAGTATGGGCTAAGATTGGAGCACTAACTAAAGCTTGGCGCAAAAGATTGAAATCTTGATGCTGCAATTCTTCCCATACAAAAGGGACTTCCTTGTGTAAAAGGTAAACTAAAGGCTCTGCAATCTCTGCAAGTTGGGGGATGAACTGTCAGTAATAAACAATCATCCTTAAAAACACTTGGATATTGCACAAGCTTATAGGAACAGGCATGTCCAAAACATCTTGTATCTTATTAAATAAGGATAAAATCCTCTCATTATTACTTTATGACCTAAGAATTCCATCTCAGTCTTAAAAAGCACACTTGGACGGTTTTAGCTTAAGCAAAGCATGACACATCTGACCAAATACTTCCTTTAAATGATCTAAATGCTCATTAAAAGTGCTGGAAAACACAGTAACATCGTCTAAGTATACTAAAACACATGAAAGTTTCAAATCCCCAAACAAGCCATCCATGGATCGTTGAAAAGTAGCAGGGTCATTGCAAAGCCCCTGAAGCATACGAGTGGGCTCAAATAACCCCTCACTAGAGATTAAAGCACATTTCTGACAGTCTTCTGGAGCCAGGTCAATTTTCCAATAACCACTCGCAAGGCCATATCCAAGAAGTCTTGTGACCCAGACAATAGTATCAATGAATCATCAATGTGAGGTAGAGGATAAGAATCCTTTTGGGCAACAGCATTGAGCTGACAATATTCCATAATCACTCTATGACCCCCATCCTTTTTCCAGATGAGTAGTAGGGGAGAAGCCCATGGACTCTTAGAAGGCGTTAGTAGCCCCACATTAAGGAGTTGTTTCAATTTCACTGAGATCTGAGCCTCTTCGACTTTAGATTTGCAATATGGACAAGCTTGAATAGGGAAAGTATCCCCAATTTTTACCTGATGCTGCTCATCTTTCAATAACCTAAAATCACCAGGACCTTTATCAAATATATCCGCATACTCTTCAATCAGAGCCTCAGCTTCATGCTGCTGTTCTGTAGTGAGTGAATCTCCAAATTTGACGTCAATTCTAGCAATGATAGGGGGATCTTCCAGCCCAAATTCACATAATTCTCCACATCCTGAGATGGATAAAATCTCACTCACAGGAGTAGGCTGCACATAGACGATGGAATTGTTGCAATTCAATTTCATAGGTCAAGAAGTGAGATTAGCTAGTAAAACAAAAACAAGTCCCATAGTAGGCAGGATCAAGGGTACCAGGGCAGGTTAAAGCCTCCAAATGATAGAGACTTTGGTTACCAAAGATCTCTAACACATGATCAGTGGTAAAAATACTTGTACTCCCATATCAATTATGTTTTGAGTTTTTGGGGGAATGGTAATTGGATTGTTATAATATAAAGGCATTCCCTCAGAGGCACAAGCTGATGGAGGTGGAAGTATAGTCCTTGGTCCCAAGATTTGGTACTCAAGACGAGAGATAGAAATTGGGTATTCCAATAAGAAAACACGTCAATTGATTTTGCTTTTGCAATTAGGAACATCTTGTAGAATTAAAGGTACTAGGTACCCAATTAAAGGAAGATTATTGTCCATAAGACTGATTATAATATCAAAATCAATGAGAAAATTTGGTTCCCAAGAGCAGGTCATAGCAGTTGTTGTCCAACACTACTGCAGGGGCTGACACAACCAACTTTCCAAAGCACATTTTGAGAGAGGAATAAGCTCCTATAGATTTAGTGTAGGAAGGACCAGCAGTTCTATAGTCTTGAGAATGGTTTAAGTCCAACCCCAATTTGATTTTTTCCATAAGCCTGGATGAGATTACATTGATGGGCGATCCCATATCAATGATAGCCAAAACTTTCACCTTATGCACAATGACTTCCACCTGGGACACATCAGTGACAAAGTTTGGGTTGAAAACACCAAGGGATTAATCGATTGAACTGAATTAGAAGAAGAAACAGAAGCATAAGAAGAGATAGTATCTTTGTTGGCTAATTCATCAGGGATATCAAGCTCACCAGAAGCGGATATCACACAACAGTCTGTAGAAGAGTTAAAAGATTTCGATTGAGACACATGAGGTAGGTCAGCACAGGGAGCCTCTTGCCCTATGCTGATTCCTCTTTTTTCAACTCCTCCATTTGTTTTTCTCAACATTGAGATTCCACATGACCCACGAGGCCACAATAAGTGCACGGCTCCTTCTTCAGTTTAGGTTTGGGTTTCAGTGGCATCACATGGATATAAGAACGAGGGTTATTAGCGGAGGTCAGGTGTACCACACTATTAGGAATTTCCATGAGCGCTTCTTTAATGTCAATAAGTGATCTGAAATTTCGTTTAAGTGATTTTAAATGTACTAGCAACTTAGTGCAAGAAATGAATGCACTCATTACAGCCAATATGGCACCATCTATGGTAATCTGGCTGCAAGTAGCAATAGTTTGGGCCTCATGATAGAATCTCTTAGAGAAATCTTGTATTGACTTTCCTCATTTGATTTGAATAATTATAAAGGCTTGCTTTTGGTTAGATAAATTTTGATCACTTCCAAGTTCCTTAATAAGCGCGGTCTTCACTTGAGCCCACGTATTACAAACCTTCAGGTGAGGAACCATGATTTATTAAGTGAACCAGCTTAGGCAAGAGGTAATATGCCATACTTTCTGTTAATCTGTTGCACCGTCCATTGAACGCTCATAGACAAAAAGAGAAAATGGATGCTACCTTCACCCGGCTCAAACTTATCCTTAAAGGTAGGTTTGAAGGTAGTGGGTTAATTGCTCAAGATATGCACCCCCAATATCATGACTGGATCAGCTTCAGAGGGTTTGGACTCTGGAATATGAGCTTGAGTGGGAATTCAGTCAACTTTTTGCCTTTGATGAGGGTTTCCTGTAAATCATGAACCCATTGAGCAAGATGATTATTTGCAGGCGATTGATTCAAGTTAGAAATCGCAGGGATCATCTCTTCCTGTTTGTTCTCAAATGATCCGCATCTAGCAGTTAAGCGTTCAGTGGAGGCGTTTAACCTTGCAAACTGGGTTTCTTTTGTAGTTTTGTCAGCATCGCAGAGATGATGAGCGTTATCTACGCTATTCAATAAGTTGGTTAAAGAGTAATCCAGGTTGGTCGGAAGGCCTTCTAAGATGAAGAAACACCCTTGAGCTATGGCTCAGATTTTGGTTTCTAATGCCTGCACTCTTGATAATAGTAGAATTGAAGGTTTTGAATTGTGCATGGGAAGTGGGGAGCCAGGGGGACCAGGAGGGGTTAGGGGGTCCTTGTGACCCATATTGACCTGCAGGCCCCAGTGAGCCTTGTTGACCTGCAGGGCCTTGAGGACTTTATTCACCAGAAGGTCCCAGGGCTACTGAAGGAGAACTAGGTGGTCTCAGCGGTCCAGGAGGACCAACAGGGTCACATCCACCTTCTCTGATAGTATCCACAATTCATATAAGTTGTTAGAATAGCCCGCCAAGCTCAACAAAGTGCTCTACATGTCAAATTTGCAATTTTCTCAGTTGTCTCTTAATCTCATCCTCAAGGGTAGTGATTTGGTGGTAAATAGGGTTAGCAACATCGCTAACCTGTTGAGATACTTCTTGGCCGATGTACCCTATGACTATATTATTAATTTTCACCAAGTGGTTATGTATACTGTTGATTTCTCTTCTATTATCGAGTATGGCTTCTTAATTATCCTGACCAAAGTTTGAAGCCATCTCATAAAACGATGATAACTGAGAATGAAATTGTTGCGCCAGGGTCAACTGGCATTGGATTTCGAGATGATGCAACCCCAAAATCTGAAGTACATGGTGAATAGCGGGATGTACATAATGCCTGAGGTACTGCTCATTTTTAGCCAATTCAACTTCAGTAAGTTATAACACCGCTCTGTTGTATAAGTTCATCATCTTATTAGCAACTTTAGATTCTCTGTCTAGATTAGGTTAAACCAGGATGGGTGGCCCCCTTATCAAGCCTTTGACAGTTTCTTCTACGTTTACAGCTTGAATCTTATAATAATTATGGTCAGGGCCTTAATGGCCAAGTCCATAAAAAGCTCAAAATTGCAGATTATTTGTATTGGCGGAAGGCATCTCTTGCCTGTTGGAGTGTACCCATTGAATGATACTCATTGATTCCTCAGAAGAGGGGTTTTCTTCACTAGACATATTCATTGTTATGAAAGTATGTTTTCACCAGGTAGCCTCGGAAGCAGACCTGGCAGAAAGCACCAGTATTGGAATTATGGTAGAAATTACAATAAGCAGGCGCTACAAAGGCTAAATAATTATTAGTTTCGTAGCTCCAGTGAAGATAGATGAAAGTGCAAAGAAGTTATTAGTTCTGTTGTTATAATTGATTCCAATTGGAAATACAGAATCCTGTATGAAAAAGACCAAAATTTAGTTTTGTGAGATAAAAGCAGGGTACTTTATTTGTTAGAAATGAGGGATATTTATATGGATAAATTTAGTACTTCTTTGTGAGGATTTTCAGGATACTTGAGGCAAGATCTTTCCTACTAGAGGATCGATATTACTGATTATTAATACCATACTTGTGATGGCTAGATCTGATAAGATTCTTATTAGATGAGACCAACCTTGTTGTATAATATTTTGCCTCATCAGATAGTTTAGCATCCTCCTTCAAAGGAGGTTGATAAACCAAAGGGTTGATTGTTGGTCTATCTGAGAATCAAATATCTCTGATGTGGATTTTACAATCTCATTAGACTAAGATATTGATTTTCGATCTTGAGAAATTTTGGCCATCATAGTTGAATCTCTTGTAGTGCCATTTAGGTTAAAGAATGCACCAGCCACATTCCAGAGAATGATCAATAGTGTGTTGGGTGATGTTAAAATCTATAGGGTTCTTGATTATTCTTGGCTGATAACCCCTAGATTAATTAACTGCACAGGTTTAGTGTTGTGCAATTCTTCACATTGTCTGATAGTAGGATGTATTCATTTGATAATAGTATGGAGACTATTATCTGTAGTTTAATAAAGTACTAGTATTGGGTCCAACGCTTGGCCAGTATTTCCCCTTGAAATACTTAGGATGTCCTCAATAGGGATCTGTTCCCTCATACCGCCTAACTCAATCCACGCTCAGATCCTCATTTACAGTTTCTCTCTGGTGACACACAGTCAGCAGCAATCACCTATTTGATTCAGCTTCACTTCTCAGGATCCATGCACAGATCCTTACTCTTTATACTAAAGAGTCTCCCAATTAAAGCACACAACAATTTCCTTGAAAAAAAGAATAGAACTCAAAAATTCTGATATGATACTAATTACTGGTACTGGTGTATATCTCTATGTGTGTGTTTATTAAGTAAATCTTAGGAAAATTTATAGTTGGAATTCAGCAACCAACTCTTGGTTGGCACCTCATTGATAAAACGGCAGCTGTTGCCATTGAATTACCCATCGTCATCTCATCAGAGATGGGCTTTCCCATCCTGATAGGATTCTATTGTTGGACATCCTTGAGCTATAAAATTGGAAAGAGTCAGAAAATGTGTCCCTAATGTTTTCCTCTCGATCCCAGCAAACCAAACATATTTGGCAAGTGACCTGCTTAGGTAATGGGACTTGTTACCCATTAAGGCAGGTTTCAAACCAACTGATTAATTCGCTAGTTGCAGGTGGCATCACTTGCCTCTCAACTTGATCCTAAAATTCCCAATCAGTAAGTGATAAAACCCAACTGATCCCAATTGGTACACCTGATAGTTAATCATTAATCAACTATTAAATGCCCTCATTTCATCAGCAACTCTGCCTGATGAGATCTTAATCATTCACCCATATCAATCCCTAACAGATCCAACCCAGGCAGATAACTTAAAATCCCCCAAACATTGTTACCCCAAAATCAGGGTCAACCAATATCCAACTCACTTTGCTATAGGAAATTATCCCCTAGTGAAGCTTGGTAATCTAATTGGCTGGGAACATGGGCAAAAATCCCAACACATCCCCCTCTTGCCTAGATTTCCAGCAAGAAAAGGATTGGGTCAGGAGAACACCACTTTGGACACTTGGTCAAATACTTCATTTGTTCAAGTGGAGTATGATCATTCAGTACTCAACACTGCTCAGGACGACCTTCAGCATTTGGCTCTCTTCCTCTTCCTCCTTGCTACTGCCTCTCAGAGTGCGGTTCCCACAACCTTCTGCCATACTGGGCTGATTAATTTATTCATGACAATATCAATCCTTGGATTTAGTTTTCCCCCATCAAGGCATATGACACACTGTCATATTCAGGACTCTTGGTCTGGCGTCCTCAATTTCCTGATTTTCTCCTCGTCCTCAACAGGAGATTCTTGCCATCAATGTTTATATTATGGCACAAGTAAGAATGCTAATTTATATTTGACTGTATTATTTTCTTGTAATAACCTTTTGGCTCATATAATTCTTAATTCTTCTCTGAAGAGCTTATCCCATTATTCTTGTGATTAATTTCTCTGAAATTAGAGCTTAAATGATTTCAGAGTGCATAATGTCGACTATCATAGAATTCTGACATCCTCCCTCTTGTCCAGCTCATATCTCGAATTCAGAGTCTTGGTACCAACAACTGCTTAATAGCATGTCTGGTAAAGATTTTCAGTTCTTCCAGATAATGAGTTGATCTGTGCACTAGAACCTCTTCTATGGTCCTACCAGGACTCATACTCCCAGTCAAGTACCCATGGCCAGTCCTTCCATAGAATTACTGGAAATGGTAACCAACCCTGATGAAACTAGGTTAGCAATTTTCTCAAATGACTCATGACCAATCCTTCCTCTGTTGTCAATTTTCAAGTTAGATTTTGAAGCTCTTCTGGATTCAGCTCCAAAGCAGATTCTCCTACCATCATCATCATTGAAACTCCTAAAGCAATGCACTCCACTCTCAATTGTTTGTTCCTCACTAGAGTGGGTTTGCTTCCAGAGTTCCTCTTCCAACCCAGTCAATATCACAAGCTAGATGTTTTGGCCAACAAACTAGCCATTGGAAACAACAAACATTTCAAACTCCCCTATGCAGAATTAAGGGCCCAAGTAACTGCGGCTTTGTCCATAGCTCTGAACTCCTCCAATCTCAAAAACATCCTAGATCAAGATGTTGCATCCTATGCTCTTCGCTTTGATGGCCAAGTTCTTTGAAGTTGGGCCATGAAGCTTCCAGCCTCTCCAGCCTCTCCTTGGTTTCATAGCTCATTCTGTTTCAGCTTCTGAGAAACTCATAGTCATCATCTACAGGATGCCATTCGCTCCTTGTTTGACTATCTCATTTCTGGTGCATCCCATCGGTATCTTCCACTAATGGCTTTAATAAGGGAATGATTTGGCAACCCCCACCTAGTATCCCTTGCTTAATCCTGGCCCATATGGCCAGTGTTCCTGACAAAGCCTGTTAGCAAGCACTTAAGATTAAGCTTCCAGCTCCAGTGTCATATTGGGATTACTTAGAGTTATATGCCAACTGCCAACTGCCTCTTCTTGTTCTGTTGCTTCCCTCCCCAATCCAGGGTATTGCATTTGGTATGTTCTAAATTTTCACTTCTCTTCACTTAGTCACTTTCTCGCAGGGATCATCATCTGCTCAACAAACTTGGTTTTGAGTAGGTCTAGCCCTCAATAGCATCTGATTTCACGTAGATTTTTATGGGTTGTTTACTCCTATTGAGATCCATACGCCCTCCCCAAGAGAAAACTTAGTCGGAATCATCCCTGAGTCTAGGATAATCAGTAGATAAAATAAAAATTATAAAAATATATCTTTTTCTATACGTTTTTAATAATTTTTTCCAATATTTTAAATCTTTTCTTTTGTCTTCTTTATTTATGGGACTTGACCTTTTTTCAGTTCAGCGGTCCTTTTTTTAATTTATTCCCCCAAACTGGTTCCTAAGTGTACTTAGACCTACCAGTTTTCTATGGTGCAGAGATCTTACTTTTTAAGACTTAACCATCTAGTTTGGTTCAGCGGTCCTTTTTGGACTTATCCAAATCATTAGGACATAATCAACTTAATGGTTAAGCAGTCCTTTGGGAACTCTTTTTTTATTATTTTTTTATCAATCTATTGCTTTAAATACTTAGCATGGACTCAATTCACTATCCTTCCATCCAAGATGTCCTTGATGGAGTAGGCATCCATTGCCATCTTGGCAATAATCTTGTATGGACCCAACCACAACGCATCCAAATTGTTTCTTCTCCTTAAACCATGAATATCACAATAGGCAACTCTTTTACCTATTCAATATTCTGATAAGGCCAGTCAGTTCTTATCATCCATCATTTTTCCCAAATCTCTTTTCTTTAAAGTCATATTAAATGCTTGAAATTGCATTTTGATCAGGATATGTGTCAATTGGTTCAAAAACTGCTCAGCACTCATCCACAATGTTGGTTCCACCACCAAATATAAAATTGGCAGCAACGCGGCCTTCCTTCCATATAGCAGCTCAAATAGCATTTTTCCCGTTGCTGTATGATAACTTATATTTTAGGCAAACATCACAAAACTAAGGTACACTCCCCATGCAGAAGTTCTTCCTGCGACTAGCTTCCTCAGCGTCATAGCCAGCGTCCCATTGACTCGTTCTACCAGACCGTTCATCTCTGGCTGGTAGGGTACAGACATGGCTCCTCAGATCCACATTATTTCATTCACTTATGGGATTCTATGAGACGTGAAATTCACTTCATTGTTGCTCAGCAGGACCTGCGGGCATCCATGTTGGTATACTACTTGATATAGGATAAACTTTGCAGTGCTTGTAACATTCACTTTTGCCAGGGCCTTCATCTCAACCCATCTCATCAGATGGTCAATTGCAACTATGATGTACTTGACTCCCCCTGTGCTCATTATCAGTGGCCCCATCACATTAATGGACACCATATGCCAAGCAAATCCAGGGCTGACCAGTCAGTATCCAGTCATATTCTTGTGCAGCTTGTGAAACTGGCATTCCACACAGCAAGCCAGATAGTCTGCAACATCGTAGTTGATGGAACCCAGTAGTACTGGCAATTATATTGATCATTTTTCTCAGGCTACATGCCTGAAAACCTTATGAGTGGCTTGAACAATAGCTGTTCATATTGATGGCTTTGGGAATAGTAATTGATTTCCATTAATCATCTCGTAAACTTGTCAATCCATGGTATCAGTGTTTTCCATCACTTTTCAAAGTGCTCCTTGGATTTCTCAGGGCTCATTCCCAATTTCTCTGTTAACCATTCTCTGGAATAGCTCATCTTCCTGCTGGTATACCACCTGGACCATTGGTAATTGCAATAAGCCATCTGCATTCTGATGAGAAGCCCCAGCTCAGTGGACTATCTCACAATCATAATCCTGTAACTTTAGTGCCATTGGGCCAGTCATCTTTCTGGTTCTCACAAATTGTGCAGCCAACGCAATGAGGAGTGGTCCGTTACCACTTTGAAGTGCATTCCATGGATATACACCAGAAACTGTTTGCAGGCGTAAATGACTGCAAGACATTCACGCTAAGTTATGGTGTATTTCCTCTCAGCATCTGAGAGTGTCCAGCTCACATATGCCACCTGATGCTTGTCCCCAAGTTCATCTACTTGAAAAAAGATGGCGCTAATTGTTGTCAACGGAGCATCAGTTTGTAAAATAAATTATTGATCAAAGTTTAGATATTTCAAAATTGGAGAATCTATTAAGTACTGGCATAATTCATCAAAGGATCTCTGGGATTCTTCACTCCATATGAATCCTTTTTTAGATCCTTTAATAAAAGGAAGAGGGCTCACCAATTCTTGCAAAATTCTGAATGAATCTTCTATAGTACCTATCATTTCAAGGAACACTTGGATATATCAGTCACTCTTTGGTAGAGCCATTTGCTCTATGGCTTCAATCTTCTAGACTTGCAGCTGCAGTCCACTAGAGCTGATTATGAATACCAGATATTCTAACTCTTTCTTGAAGAAGTGGCACTTCCTCAGCTTAATCTTCAGGTTGGCAATGGATAGTCTCTTAAACACTTCCTCCAAGTGGTGCAAATGGTCAGCAAACGTCCTACTGAACGCATTTATATCATCCAAGTATACCAGGATGCTTGACAGCTTCAAGTCATTACGTATGGCGCCCATGGCCCTCTGGAACGTCTCAGGTGCATTGCACAGACCCTTGGGCCTCTTCATCAGTTGGTAAAGCCCCTGTACAGTGATAATCGCGCATTTATCTTGGTCTTCTCTTGGCAAATCAATTTGCCAATATCCCAATATTAGATCTGTCATGGAAAAATACTTTGCTTCTCCCAATCAATTTAGTGCATCATTGATTCTTGGTAGTGGGTACCAATACTTCTTCATAACCTTGTTCAGCTTCCAATAATTGATTACCACCATATTAGAGCCATCCTTCTTCTTCGCAATAAGGATAGGACTCACCCAGGGACATGATAATGGAACTAGAAGCCTATGCTTCACTAGTTTGCTGATTTCTTCCTCTACTACCACTTTGGCCACCTTTGACCATTAAATCGGTCTCATCCTGATTAACAATTTTTCCCCAGTATCAACCTTGTAGATGACATATTTTGCGCATCCCAAATCATGGTCATCCTGGTAAAATACTTCCTGATACTTGTCAAATAATTTGAGCACCTCCTCCTGCTGTCTGTTTATCAGATCAGCGAGTTTCTCTTTATTGACCAATAGATTGATACTCTTGGTTACCCTGCTGGTAATCCCATTTCATTGAGGGTCCCAAAATCGTGGAATTACCTCAAAAAAGCCATCATGATTAGGTAAAATCTGATGATTTGATTTCTTCTCGCTCTTACCACTTTTTCACTAAAATTCCAGTTGAAACTTGAATTTCTTCATGTCCTGGCATAATTCTTCCAGGAGCCATCCAAGGCTCTACTCTGGACTTCTTCCAGGGTCTTCTGACTTCTCCATTCAGCAGCTCTGGTATCTCCAATGTCAACCCCATGTAGACTATTATTTGTGATCCTAGTAATATGGTTCTTGCATTCTTGATCCTCAGCGGAATTCCCCAATTTTCTAGGATTTTTGTCAGCATTTCTCGTCACATTTGGCCAACTAGTTGGTATAAAATTAGTACAATACTATCATTTTAGATCAGGATGACGAAGTTAATTCTTCTATTCAGTGGAGCTTCCCCATCCTTCTGATAAACCAATGGTAACGTCTGACCCAATATGTTAACATATTATCCTTGAAGTTAAAATTAACTGCATATTTTTGTATAAACTCTACTATGATCAGAATATTATAATTTTGGTTGTCCAAAACTATTGCTGGAGCGGATACCACCAAAGATCCTAATTGAAGTGGTAGGGTGCTATACGCTCCACATGAGATGGTGGTATTCAGCCTGGCTGTCCCATATTCTTTTTTGTGTTCTAAATCGATGAGATCTTCATCCTCTTCACCAGCTTGGTTGAAACAATATTAGTGGCACTACACTGTCAACAATTCCCTCACGCATACTCAAGTTCACTAGTATATCTATATATGTACACTTGGAGTATTGCAAAATAGTATTTACTGAGTGTATAGCAGCATTATTAGCTGAATCGAGGGTGTGAATTATTTGCACCAATAAATCAAGAACTGATTCCTTGATCATGCTAAGGAGGATTGACAGGTTTACCTCATTTAATCTGACTTTGGTCAACTCTTATGGATTATCTACAGCTCAAATCTTGTCCACCAGTTGTCATGCATATGGCCAAGCAACTTCCTTAATTATCTCAGGTTCAATCCTCTTCACTCCAGATCTTGTTACTGCATTTACATCCAAATTGACTACTTGATATAACTGGTCCTGTGCATCTTCATCCACAAACAGATCACTGATGTCAATTTCGTTGTGCATAATATTAGGAGGAACAGGTTTTCTTCAGCTCTAGAATGTTCCCCATCTAGGCCGTGGGCCCTTTTCCCAACTCCTATGCAGGTTTAGACTCTTTCACTTGGACCATGTTAATCGGATCTTTAGGTTTATTGCAGTGCACAGTGAAATGTCTTTTTCTTTTGCACTGATAACAGACTTTACCCTTATTATTGATCCGTTTAAAGTCTTTGGGCTTATTTCCTAGAACGGTTTGAATAAACAGCTCTTTAGCTCCCTTGGTCCCCTTTGTGGGATTCAAATTACATACTGTATTTAATTTGAAACTTCTACATGAAGCATTGAAGGTAGCTCCCAATATTTTCAAATGATCCACCATCTGAGAGGTGATTATCTCCATTGCAAACATAAAAGACATCACATGATGAAAATTGCAATAGGGCCAAAGGGCCACTTGCAGTGCAATCCAGGCATTGAAATCATCCAGCACTTTTTTATACCAACCAAAATCTGAAATTCCTGGTAGAAATTATCAGTGAAACTTGATAAGGATTCATCCTTATGGAATTGAATGCCCATAAATCCTTGCTTGCACTTCAACATGTGCATGAGGCTTCCAAATTCCTTCATAATGACTGCCTTGGCCTCTGAATATGACCAGCTGTCCCCCTCTAGATGGGGCAACACTAGGTTCTGACAATTGGTATCTAAGCAATTTATAACTGTCAAAGCCTTTTGATGATCACCATATCTGTACATTGTCATATTGAATAATTGGAAAAATGCAGGGGCGTTATCCTGATGGAAAGTTGGTAATTTTGGTATCACTTTAAATTCCTCTGAGGTTTCTCTAGCCACCTCTCTTGGTAAAGCTACTTGCTCACTTGAGGAGTACTTTTGGGCATCATCTCCAGAATAGCTATGAAAGTGGGCAGCATGTTTCTTGGGGTAGTTGTCTTTCCAACTGGAGTCCGTGGAGTTCTTTCTTCAGCATCAGTTGCCACATATGGCTCACATTCACATTTGTGAGTCTTCAACTCCTCAACTTGCTTAATCAGCCACTCTATATCTGCGCTGAATGCTCTTAAATAAATTCAATCTGCTTCACTCTATGTTTTCAAAAATAAGACTCTCAAACTAAAACTCCTTCTTTTTCTTCAATGAGATTAATTTTCTAAGTAACTCATTTCCAAAACTAGCAACATTCTCATCCCCTTCATTTATATTGGTGACTCTCTCCTCTAAGGCAGCAAATTCTTGATGATCCGCCAAGTTCAGGGCGTTCTAGTTAATGGTTGCCAACTCCATCTAAAGTTTTCTTAATTCATCCTTATATGACATTGCATCTTAGTGTCTTACTCAACTACACCCCTGTAGTGAGCACCAAGCATAAAAATTTAAGGGTTCTTGATTATCTCAGTTGATAACCCCTAAAAAATTAACTTCACAGGTTCAGTGTTATGCAAATCTCCGCATTGTCTGATAGTAATATGTATTCAATTTGATAATAGTATGTAGACTTACTTTCTGTAGTTGAATAAGCACTAGTACTGGATCCAACGCTTGACCATTATTTACCTTTGAAATACTTAGATTGTCCTCAATAAGAATTCGTTCCCTTATGCCGCCTAACTCAATCCACGCTCTGATCCTCATTTATGGCTTATCTCTGGTGAAACACAGTCAGCAGCAATCCCCAATTCAATTCAGCTTCTCTTCTCTGGATCCACGCTAAGATTCTTACTCTTAATTTTAAAGAGTCTCCTAATTAAAGCACACATCAATAATTTCCTTGAGAAAGAATAGTATTCAAAATGAATTCTGGTATGATACTAATTACTGGTACTAGTGTATATGTCTATGTGTGTGTTTATTGAATGAATTCTTAGGAAAATTTATAGTGGGAATTTACAAACCATTTTCTTGATTGGCACCTCATTGATAAAACGGCAGCTGTTGCCATTGAATTACCCATCATCGTCTCATCAGAGATGGTCTTCCCTATCCTGGTTAGGATTCTATCATAGGACATCCTTGAGCCCTAAAACAGATAGAGTCAGAAAATGTGTCCCTAACGTTTTCCTCTTGATCCCAGCAAACCAACCTTACTTGGCAAGCGACCTGCTTAGGTAATGGGACTTAAAACCCATTAAGGCAGGTTGCAAACCAACTGATCGATTTGCTAGTTCAGATGGCATCACTTGCCTCACAACTTGATCCTGAAAATTTCCAATTGGTCAGTGATGAAACCTGACTAATCCCAATTAGTACATCAGATAGTTAATCATAGATCAACTATCAAATGCCCATATTTTTTGGAAACTCTGCCCTTAAGATCCTAATTATTCACTAAGATTGATCCCTGATGGATCTAACCCAGGCGAATTACCTAAAATCTCCCAAACATTGTTACCCTGAAATCAGGGCCAGCCAATATACAATTTACCTTGCTATGGGGAATTATCTCCTAGTGACCTCTGGTAGTTTAATCAGCTGGGATTATGGGCAAAAATTCTAACAGGTGATCTCAGGTTCACAAGCACGGTAGCTCATATTGAATAAAACTTGGTACACTCCTCAACTCCCAACAACATGCAAAAGACTTAGAAGCAGTTGTGGCGGCTTTATAAGGCGGGCCTATTTGTTAAACCTTCAAAATGCAAGTCATATCAGGAGGGAGTCGCATTTTTAGGCAATCTCATCTTAAAAGGATGGGTATACCATTCCCCCTAATAAGTTAGACGCCATCTGCATGTGGCCCACTCCAATGACCCAAAAGCAATTAAGAAGCTTCTTGGGCACCATAATTTTTTAAAAAAATTGTATCCTGACTTATCCCATTTAGCAATATACCTCATCCACGAATGGGTAATAATGTCTTATATTGTTGGACGCCTGAGTGCAGGCTGGCGTTTGTGTCAATTAAAGATAAGATCTTGTCTTACCCTATCCTGAAACATGTGGACCCCTCTAAGCCCTATGTTGTTGCATGTGATGCATCATCTGCTGCAGTGGGGGCTGTATTGCTTCAGGAGCATGAGAGGTTAGAACACCCTGTTGCTTACTTTTCCTGAAAGTTTTCTCTTACAGAGCAGTCTTGGGCCATCTATGATAAGAAGCTGGCAGCCATGGCATGAGCTCTGACCCACTGGCGGTATCTTTTGCAGGGTGCTCAACATGAGTTAACAGTGTGAATGTATTATCAAGCCCTTCTCTACTTCTGCAAGCCACAGAAGTTGGCACATAGGCAAGCTCAAACCTACCAGGATTTGTTTAGCTTTAACTTTATACATAAGTTTCTGAAAGGAGCGTTGAATGTTCTTCCCAACTTCTTAAGTCATAACCCCGCATATTGTCCTGTAGATCCAGATGAGGCGGATCTAGTTACTGTTATCACTCACACCCAAAACTTATCCATCATCCCTCCCAGGGTTTTGACAATGGACTTAAGACCAGATGCACCCCTAATCTCCCAAGTTTTGGAAGCTTAAATGGCCTGTTCCAAAGGGGTGGACCTTTTTAAGAAATTGTCCCCTCCTGCATCTAGACATTCCTTGTATTCCCTAGATGAGGGCCTCATTCAATTTTGGTTAAGAGTTTAGTTTCTTCCCCTTCTTTGAGCTGAAGTGATTTAGGCTCACCATGATCCTCCCGCAGTTGGACACCCTGGGAACAAGAAGTGTCTTAATTTGATAAAGTATACCTATAACCGGGTAGGTTTGCCAAAATATGTACTGGCATGGGTTTCAGATTTCATCAATTGTGCTCATGTCAAGTTGGATCACTTGGGCAATAAAGGCATTCTTCATCCCTTACAAAAAGAAGAGGGTCCATGGATATTGGTGTCCATGGACTTTATTGTTGAACTTCCCAGTTCCAATGGGTTTACCACAATGATGGTGGTGGTCGACCATTTCACAAAATTCACCCTCTTTATCCCATGTTCCTCTGCTATCAATTACGAGGATACTGATTATGATTTTGTGTACCATGTGTTTGCAATGTTTGGTCTCTCACGGGAGATTGTTAGTGACTGAGGGCCTCAATTCACAGCACGATTATGGAATGAGCTCTTGGTGATGTTGAAGATTATGCCCTGCTATTCCACTGCATACCACCCCCAATCCAATGGCCAAACTGAATGGGTAAATTAGATCCTAGAGAAGTATCTGCGCTGTTACGCTGCTGCTACTCAGGATACCTGGGCTGATGATCTCCCCCTTGCTCAGATTGCATATAAGAATGGAACACATGCCTCCACTGGATTCTCTCCATATGAAGCGACCTTGGGGTACAAATCCTCATTCTCAATTGGTCTGTGCCTTCACCCAGAGGTACCAGCTGCTTCCAATCATGCCCATCATATCCAGGAAACGCAGCCCTTAGTTTAGGAGCATCTCACTAAGGCCATAAGTGACTATAAATGGTTAATAGATCAGAAGCAGCTCCTGGCTCATGACATCAAGGTCAAGTTCATATTCCATGCTCAATATGCGCTATTTATGGATGTAGGTGCCCTCACGTAAGTTTTCAAGAAAACGCTTGGGTCCCCGCTTGGTGGAGGAAGATTTAGGGAATGGTGCTTTCTGGTTAAAATTGCCACCCCACTCGAAGCAACACTCAGATTTTCTTGTATCTCAGTTATCCCAATTAAGAGAGCAATTCTCTCAAATCCAGTGCCTATTATGATTGAGGATGTGGAGGAGGCTGAAGTGGAGGGCACCTTTGCTTCCCACAAATCATATCAATCAGTTTAATATCTTGTTGCTTGGAAAGGCTATTGGGCCTACAAGAACAGTCGGACCAGGGCTTGAGATTATGCAAACGGCTCTGAGTTTGTCAAGGCTTTACACGCCTCCCATCCAGATGCTCCTCGTCATCCCCAAAAGTGCAGCTTTAATGGTAATCAAAGTACCTAAAGACCACGAAAATTGGTTCTCACGCAGATTTCCTGGTGGTGGTCTTTCCCTTTGGCAAAAGGAAAGGGTAATGTAAGTCTTGGGAAAAACCCCTCTGCTTTGACTGGGCAGATTTCCCATTTTCTAATAAAAAGGGTCTGAAGATGGCGGCTATACCTCTCATTACACAGGGCAACCTCACCCATGTGGTAGACAAGCGCTGGGTAACAGATCTCCCTTTGGAGATTTCTTCCCATGTCCCCACACTTGCCTCTTCCAAGGTAGTTTGCCAAATCGAGGAGATCTGCGCAGAAATCTTTGGTAACTGTCAACCCCATGAGCTGGATGGATTTTATAAAGCCAATGGCGCTGATCCCTTGAAGTCAAAGTTTGAATGTCCAAAATCTACTGGTATGAGCCCAATGGGTGTGCAACTCATAGTTAAAAGGGGACAAGTAATGAATTCTTGGTTAAAATTGCTGATGGCATTGAGCCATTGAGCAGTATGGTGGCTTAATTTAAACTCCCCTCAAAATTGTTGGAAAACCCTGATGGGCAGGTATCACTATTTGGGGACTGTTGCCAATAGTTCAAAACCCCCATTATAAAAACCAGGATTGATTATCAATGGTACCCATTTGGCTGAACAAATGCTCCCGCAACTGGGCATGAGTGGGCTGGCCATCCTGAACCCATTTCCAGCCCATTGGAACCACTCCTATATGGGGTGGCCCTGGGAATTCCCGTTGCACATTGGGCAGATGCTATTGCACTAACTGTCACAAATGCAGTAAAGCCTCAGATCAGGCATTTGCAGTCAAACTAATAGCAACTCAGCCTGCTGTCGATTCCTTTGATGTCAGTTCAGATTAAAGTTGTCATTTCCCCCTCCAACACATTTGCGAGGTTAGGTCAAAATTTTAGGGCCCTGATACCACGCTTTGACAAGCTGCCGAAATTGAACACTATATTAGTAAGCTGCATTACACTGAGGAAATTTTTGGTCAATTTCTTTGTTTAACTTTTCAATAAAATCCCTTTAGAAAATTTCAGTTTTTATTATGTAAAATCTAAACCACCCCTCCCAACTAATTTCAACAACCCACAGGGCCCATGGCCATGTTTACCTGGTTCTTTGCTAGGTTCCTATACACATTTATGGCTCATGGACGCTCAGTTTCGAAATTCCTTCCTGGTTTCATAACAATCATACAAGTAGCAGTGCCACTGGCATTTGTGCTTGTCATTTGGGTGCTTTGCCACTTAAATTGGTAGGCCAGTCTAAAATTAACTTGCTGTCTTCCTGACAGGTACTTTATGGAGTCATAAACCCGGGAGAAAGAGCCAGCCATGAGAGGGCATCCACGGTGGATAGGACTCACATGGATCTATATATTCAGTGCTTTCCCAGAGAGTCATGGATCAAGTTGAAATCTATCTTACTATATCCTGCTTTTTGTTCACCCTGCGCTTTATCATATTGTGCATTTACTAGGAGTTCATAACGAGGAACTTCAATACCATATCAATACCCAAGGGCCTTACAGTTGCCTTTGAGCAGGTATATAATTTGTTTTTTACAAAGTATAGAAGATGTCCACCATTTGATTGAAGTCAACCATCTATACATTATCCAGCTCCATAATCAAGTGGAGAATATTAATTCTGGTATTGTCAAGTATGTGGAGTAATCTGGTAAACTCCTTTTAGAAATCTTAGAGTTGAACAAATTTAATAAGCGACTAATTGATACCTTAACCAAAATGCTCCAATTACAATATAGCAAAGCTCATGGAAAAATGGCAGCTCAAGCTTCCACTAGCCATCAACAGGTGGAGAAACAGATCTCTATAATTACATCCTGGCTTGAGAAAACCCTTTGATTAATTGATGAGCTAGAAGCCCATCAAACTTCTGATACTTCATCATTGTCACAAAATATCATTTCTTGAGTAGCTCATGTTGAAATAGATCAGGAAGACCAGGCAGCATAGGCGTCTATTATTTTTATTACTGAGAGACTCAAAAATTGAAGAATGACATGAGAGGCAAATCTCCCAGTTGAGAGGACATTAACCAAGTCTATTGCCACTTCAATGAAGTTAATAATTCTATAATACTCTTAAAGAAGAGTTGAAAACCAAGACCAACAAGCTTTCTCAGAGCACCAAATGAAAAGAGATAAAAAAGGACTTGATTAGCGTTGGAGTAATGGATAATGAGAACAAGCTTTTGTGAACATACCGCTCAACCACTCGCCAATAAATCACAATTAGGACATTTGCCTTAAGAACTTTGAGAATGGAAATTTCATTCTTAAACGAATAATCAACCTACTGAATTTAACGCCAAGACTTCCTAGAGGAAATGGAGCATCATCTCAACTTACTAAAGGACCAAATAGTTGACTCAAATGGCAAGTTGAACAGAGTGACATAAGAACAAAAAATTATCTTATCCAAAGCCCCTGGAGTACACGTTATTATAGGATTAAAGCCACTAACTTTGCCTACCTTCAGAAACAAGTTTACACCTGACAAAAGGAGTATCAAATCTTTCATCAACATCAATGAAGCTGCATGTAAAGTCCAGAAAGCGCCCCCTCTGTTTGGATTGGGGGATGTTACCTTTTCCATCCAAAAAGGGGCCCAGAAGGCTGTCAGCCCCCTCGTCTCCCAGAGCGCCCTTGCCCAAGTGGTGGACAAGCAGTGGGTCATGGCCTACCCTTTAAAGACTCCACCCCAAACCCCAGTCCTTACATCCAGAAAATTGATATAACAAATTGAGAAGATCTGTATTGAGTTGGCAAAGAGTTGGCATCCACATGGGGCAAAGGGGCCAAATGCAACTAACAGTAACTAATCTTTGGCCTTTTTAGATAACAGTCCCAAACCATTGCAACGAAGCCTGCAGGTGCATAATTTTAGAAAATAAACCGTCTAGTATCAAATCTTTTAGCAAGGTTTACCAAAGGCTTAAGTTCATCAAAAACCGTTGTTTCCAGTTTAAAACCCTTCTCAAAAATATTAGGAACAAGCCCAACGGGTGTGTACTTTTTTATAAAGAAAGTGCCTAAGTCAGAATCTTTGGTGGAACTTGCCAATGGCATAAGTCCATCATCAAAAGTTGCTGCCAGCTCGGAACCCTCCCCAAAAATATCAAAACCCTCATCCAATGAACCACACTAGGTTGAACTGATACCAAAGCAACTGGGTGCAGGTGGGTTGGGTGCCCCAAACCTATTCTTGATTTCTTGTGACTGCCCCTACATGGGGTGGCCTTGGGAGGTTCCAATGCCCATTGGGCAAGTGTCATGAAAACAGAAGAAGAAGTTTAGACCAGCCTGCCAGTTGGGGTGCATAAGCATCCAAAAAGCAAGCCAGAATGCCAGAGGCATTGCCACATGTACAACTTTGTATGGAGCCAGGCATTGGGAAATGATAACCCATTGGTGCAGGGCAACAGTGAACAGCAACCTGAAAATGGACCAAATAGAGACAGCCTCAGACATTGGCTGTCTTGCTGCAGGGGGTGGTACCACTGGTATAGTTTCTACCAGGTCACCGATGGGTGAGTTTAATGCAACTGGGGAGACAATGGGGAGAATCCTTGCTTTGAGATGGTGCATATAAGGCCACAATATCTTAGTATATTGTTGGCGGATGTTTGTAATAGCAGGGTTGAATTGCCAGAAGTATCTAGATCACTGAATCCAGTTGATGATGGTAGGGGCCATAGTGACCATCAGTACTGGTAAAGCCCATCCAGTATAAGGACTGACATGCCACCAGAGAAAAGCCATCAGGAATGCAGCCAAAAGGATTTCAATAAAATCAAAATTGATAGTTATCAGAGGCAAATTTTATTGTAACGGAATTGAAGAAAATCAACCAACAATTTTCTCAGTGCAATGCAACTGATTAAATAGTGGTCAATTGATGCAGGAACAAGCCAGGATTGAGACCCTAATTTGACCTAACTGGCGAATTATTCAGGAATGGGGGCAGATAAGCTCACTGGGAACTGACATCAAAGAATTTGGTGTCAGGCTGAGTCACTGTCAGTTCAACCTTAAACGCCAGAACTGAGGCTTGACTGCATTTCTGACAGTTGGTGCAATGGCATCTTGCCTGACAAGCAACGGGAATTCCCCAGGATCAACCCATGTAGGGGCGGTCCCAATTGGTTGGGAATAGGTTTGGGATGACCAACCTGCCTGTGCCCAGTTGCTGGGCCATTTGTTCAGTCAAAAGCGTTGCATCAGCCACAACGCCTAATTTTCTGGAAGAAAGCTTTGAACTCTCATTGATGGTGTTTGATGCTGCTATCTGCATGTTGGGGATCATCCCCATTGATTATGAGAGGGGGTTAATTTTGAAGATCGTGGTGTTGGCCAAGTCAAAATTGTTTTTGATTCTGGCTGATGAATTAATCTTTGTCCCTTTTCACCTATGTGGATTCCAATCATTGGGTTTATTTCCACTCATACTCATACCAATTGACTTCATTTCAGCAATCTTGGTGCAAATTTACCCGATCAGATGTACCAGTTCTGCCAAGGTGAGTGTGGGCACTGGGGGAGGGATCCAAAGAGGGAGTGCTGTTACCCAGCGCTCATCTACCACGTGGGCGAGGTCACCCTGGGTAATGAGGGGTACAGCCACCCTCTTAAGAACCTTCCTACTTTGAAATGGGAAGAGGGCCAGATTGACACACAGAGGACATTCTCTGGGACTTACAGCAAGACACCATTGCGCTAACTGTTAAACCATGGTAAAATTCAATTTGGGCATCTGTGGAAAAACCAACAGCAACTCAGCCCACCGCTGATTCTTATAAAGTCAGTTTTTTTTTAAGTTTGTTTTCCCCTTTGCTCAAAATTCACCAGGTTAGGTCAAATCTCAATGGTCCAATCCCACGCTTTCCTAAGCTATTTTAAAAATTGATTGTCTATTTGGTAGTTGTAACACACTGAGAAAATTTGATGATCAATTTTCTATTTTTAAAATTTTATAAAATTCCCATACACCAAATTAGATTTTAATTATGACAAAATTTAAACTACCAAATCTGATTCTACTTTTCCCAGCACCCAGGCCCGCGGGCCCTATGGCTGAGACAGCTTGGTTTGTTGCCTGTATGCTATTTACAATTATGTCCTGTTATTGCTTACTGGATTATTATCTCACAACATATTTTAACGTCATTAAAGAAGCAGTACCCCTGGCATTCAGGCTTGCAACTTGAGTGTTTTTTTATACAGACTTTTGGACCAGTCTAAACTTTACTTGACGCTTTGGTAGTATAATTTACCATCCATTGTTTGCTACCATTAGCGCCCTCTTTGTTGAGATGGGTGCAGCTGTGGTCATCTTCTACCAGATTAATTTACAGTCGATATTCTGCCATCTGTTGTTTGTCTGGCCAATTGCCAATTTTTTATGCTTCTCTCAGATGGTTTTAGAGATTTTAGTATAGCTGCACTGCACCAGAGCTTTCAAATCTTTACTTTGTCCACCTTCAAAATGGGATCTTCATGCTTGAAGCCGTCAGCTTGGCCTCAGTCTCCAATCCCAGCACCAAATTAGTACCCATATTGATTCTAAGGGCCAACACTGCCCCTGCACCTATTAAGTTTGATCTAGCACATCTGTTTATAAATTGTTGTCAGTCCAGCCTGGTGAGAAATTGATCCAACCCCTTCGCCACACTAGTTTAGCTCCTTTCACAAAACCTTGTTATTTTCCCTGACCTTGTCATAATCTCTTCTTTATTAGCAGAAATTACCATATTTAACAATAAACAGAATTCCGCCTACTTCTTATGACCAAGAAAAATTATTATTGGGCACACCAGGTGTCACTTGAGGCCTTGATCAATATGGGAGCGGCAGGTAACTTCATGAGTATGGAGTTGGCCCAGCAGCTCAATCTAGACTTGGATGTGGGTCCAGTGGTGTTGGTTGCATTTTCAGCTTCCCAACTCTCCTTCAGAGCATGGTTCCCTCCTTCCTCAGTACACCATTTTAGTTTCTGTGATTACTTCTCTGTTATGCCCAGCATTGTGTTCCCAGTAATTTTAGGTGTGGTGCTGATGGCATTGGCATCGTGTGAGAATCCACCTGGAGAAAAACATGCTGTCCTTTTCAACAATCAGGTGGAGGGTAAGTTTACATTGCTGGACACACTCACTAAAGCTTATGGCTATGGCTCTGTTACAACCCTCATTTCCACCATTGGCCTTCTACTGGATTTTCCCACTGCGTTGAGGGGCTACCAAAGTATTTTTGATTATGAGAAGATTTGCTGTCTTCCCCATCATCTGGAATTCAACTTGAAATTTTAAACAATGGTGGAAGTGGTGAATATAAACTGTCCACTGTACCTGCATATAGCAGAGGAGGATGTGGCCCCTGATTCATGGTTAGATGACATGCTCAAGTAAGGTTATTGTTCAAGGAAACATCCCTTGTTGCCTCCCCCATTGTCTTTGCCAAGAAGGCAAATGGTTCACTTTGTCTCTACATGAATTATGGATACTTAATAATATATTGGTTCATGACCCCTGCCCACTTCTGTTGGAGCAGACCATTGGCCAAGCTTTTGTAAAATCACGTGTATTTTCAAAGCTCAATCTAATAATGCCTTTAATCAAATTCAGGTGTCCAAAGGCCAGAAATGGTTTACGGCTATCCAGACAAGATGAGGCATATTTCAATTGTAATTAATATCCTTTGGGATGAAAAACGCGCCTGCAACATTCCATAGAATGATTGATAGCGTGTTAGGTAAATCTCATAATCCTTGAGCAGTTGCACATATTGATGATATCCTAGTACATTCCACCTCACCCAAACAGCATGCAAAAGATTTGGAGGCAGTGGCGGCTTTCCTGCATAAGGCTGGGCTGTTTTTCAAACTGTCAAAATGCAAATTCTACTAGGAAGAGGTTACCTTCTTGGGGAATCTCATCTAAAAGATGGTTATGCCATTCCATCCAGTAAATTGGAGGCCTCCGTGAGTAGCCAACTCCAATGACCCAGAAGCAATTAAGAAGCTTCTTGGAACCATCAACTTTCTGAAAAAACTCTCTTTTGAACTCTCACAGTTGGCTGCACCACTGCATCCGCTCATAGACAGAAATGTACCTTTCCGCTGGACACCCAACTTCCAACAAGCATTCAATTTGACCAAGGAGGTGTTTTTGATACCCACCATTCATAAGCATGCCGATCCTTCCAAACCCTATATTGTAGCATGCAATGCATATTCCGCTGTGGTAGGGGCTGCCTTGCTCCATGAGCATGATGGGTTGGAACATCTAGTCACTTACTTTTCCTGAAAGTTTTCTTCTACTGAGCAATCCTGGGCCATCTATGACAAGGAGTTGGCAGCCGTGGCGTGGGCCTTTACCCACTGGTGATATCTCTTACAGGGTACTCACCATGAGTTGACTGTGCAGACCAACCATCAATATCTATTATACTTCTGTAAGCTGCAGAAGTTAGCACACTGCCAGGCTAAACCTAATGGGATTTGTGTAGCTATAACTTCAAATATAAATTTTTGAAAGGAGCATTAAATATTCTCCCCATCTTCCAAGATGCAATCCTGCTCTTTGCCCAGCTAACTCAGATGAGATGGATCTTGTCACAGTCTTTCCACCAACCCTAATCTTAGCTATTATACCACCCATGGTTTTAGTAGCATATATAGCTCTAGATGTGCCCCTGATTTCATGGATCTTCGTAGCGCAAATGGCATGTGTGGAAGGGGTGGATCTTTTGGAGCAGCTGTACCTCCCAACCTCAAAACATTCCTTGTACCCTCTGGCTAAGGGGCTCATCCAGTTTAGGTCATGGGTGTGGGTCCCTCCTCTCATTCAATATGAAGTCATTCAAGCTCATCACAATTTCCCTGCAGTCAGCCACCTGGGGAACAAGAAGTGCATCAATTTGGTTAAGCGTACCTATAATTGCCTGAGCTTGTCAAAGGAAGTTCCAGCCTGGATTGCGGACTGTGTGACTTGCACATGGGCCAAATCATATCAGTTGGGTAGGAATGGACTCCTGCACCCCTTGTATCAGGAATAGGGTCCATGGACATTGGTGTCTTTGGACTTTATTGTTGAGCTACCCAGATCCAAGGGGTTCACATCAGTTAAAGTTGTTGTAGACTGCTTTACTAAAAAACTCTTTGTTTAACCCGTGGTTCTCCTCCATTATGTCCAAAGAAATGCTCGCCTAATTGTGTGTCATTTATTTTTAATGTTCAGAATTCTGCAGGAAACTATCAGCAACTGCGGAACCCAATTTATGGTGCAGTTTTGGAATGAGCTCTTGGCAATCTTGAAGATTATGCCCTGTCTCTCCACTGCATACCATCTACAGTTGGATGGGCAAACTGAACATGACAATCAGATCTTGGAACAGTACCTGCATTTCTACGCTGAAGATGCTCAGGATACCTGGGAGGATGGCCTTCCACTTACTCAGTTTGCATATAATAACGATACACATGTGTCCACAGGCTTTTCCCCATATGAAGCTACCTTAAGGTATAACTCTTCATTTTTGGTGATCCCATGCCTTTGCCCAGAGGTACCAGCTGCAGCTGACCATGCTCAGCACATTTGCACCACACAGTCTTGTTTTGGGAGCACTTGAATAAGGCAATAAGTGATTATAAGCAGTTTGCAGATCAAAAACGGCTCTCAGCACATGAAATATGGGTAGGTTCACGCGTTATGCTCAACACGCGCCACTTGTGCATGAAGGTACCCTAATGCATTTTCACTTCTAAGTGCTCAGGTCCCCACTAGGTGGAATAAGACTTTCAAATGGCACTTTCCGCTTAAAATTGCCAGCCCATTGAAAGCAACATCCAGTTTTCCAGGTTTCTCAGTTGTCCCCATTAAAGGAGGCAAACCCATTGGAACTGGAGCCCATGGTAATTATGGGTGTGGAGGAAGCCAAAGTTGAGGGCATTGGTGGGATAATTAGGGTAAGCTGGGGCCTCCGTGTGGCGCAACCAGGGAAAGTCTGTGGAAACATGGATGAGTAGCTAACACCAGAACCCAGAGAGGCACGTTGGTCGGGTCCTGTAGTGGCATGAAAGAAGTGCGGGATGGTAGTGATGACTTTGCTGACCTGTTCTTGTGGGTGTCTACCACTCCCTGAGGGGAGAATATGGGCAGGAAGGGGGTACAAGTCAGGTAGTGCGCCTGTCAAATGGCCTCCCCCACAAGCTGGGGTTGCGTGGGTGCAGACCCCAGGACAAGGGAGGAAATCCTGGTTGTCTGCACTTTAGTGCACCTGCCTACAATAAATGCCACAGTTTTCAGAGTTTCCCTGAAGCTTAGCTAGCTACCAGTTTGGTTGGCATGAGCTGACTGGTAGCAAAATGGATCATGCAAGAAAATTAAGGCAGATTTAAAAGGACTTCAAGGCTTCCTGGACAAAAAGGGGCCGGAGAGCATCATCTCCATTTAAAAAGCAGGTGATAAAGAGGAGGGCTCCAGCTTCTCCCCCTCAGGGGCCTTAAACCTGGGGGTCATCAGGTCTTGTCCCCCGCAAGGAAGATGAGAGGCATATCACCTGTCCTGGCTGGTGCAGATGAGATGCCCAGTACTAAAACAGGGCGGGCATATGTCAGTTTAGGGGTTAGCATGAGCTGCTCCCAATTGCAGTTGAGCCCACATTTTAAGTGGTGCTTTGATTCGCGCAGCCCTAGTGTGGTGGGTGGCAGTACCCCAGGCCTTCATCCCGCAATAGTTACCCACACTAGGAGCCCCTTGGAGCTTTTAAAAATCAAAGTTGAGGACATTCTGGCTTCCCATCAGTCACGTTGTTTAGTTCAATATTTAGTATCATGGAAAGGCTATCCAGTCTACAAATTTAACTGGGTTGGTGCTAAGGACTATGCTAACTGTTCGGAGCTAGTTGGGGCTTTCCACGCTACCCACCTCAATGCTCCCTGTCCTCCCCCAAAGATTGCTACGCTGATTGCAATCAAGTTGCCCAAGGCACATAAAAATGTGGCTCTTGCCAAATTTCCTGATGGTGGCGCTTCCTCTTCTGAAAAAGGGAATGATAATTTAAGTTCAGGAGAGAGCCCCTCCATTTGGATTGTGGGGTGTTCCCTTCCCCATCCATAAAAGGGCCAGAAGGCTGACAGCCCCCCTTGGTTACCAGGGCAACATCACCCATGTGGTGGATGAGCAGTGGGTCACGGCCTACCTTTAAGAACTCCGTCCCAACTCCAGTCCTTACATCTGGAGAATTGATGCAGCAAATTGAGGGGATCTGGATTGAGTTGGCAAAGAGTCAGCACCCACATGGGAAAAAGGGGCCAAATGCAATTAATGGCAACATATCTTTGATTTTAATAGTTATTGATCCCAAAACATTGGCAAAAAAGCTTTATGGGTGCATACTTTTGATGAATAAAGTGTCTAGTGTTAAATCTTCAGCAAAGCTCGCTGATGGCATTAGTCATTAAGAGACGTTGTTGCAAGTTCAAAACCCTCCCCAAAGTATCATGAACAATACTGATGGGCGTGTACCTTCTATGAAGAAAGCGCCTAAAGCTGAATCTTCAGTGGAGCTCACTGATGGTATTGGCCATCATTAAAAATTGCTACCAGCTTGATACCCTCCCCAAAAATATCAAGACCCTCATCTAATGAACCTTGCTTGGTTGAATGGATGCCAGACTGACTGGTGAAAGCGGGTTGGGTGCCCCAAACCCATTCCCGACCTTTGGGACCGCCCCTACATGGAATGGCCTCAGGAGGTTCCCGTCGCCCGTCATGTGAGACACCATTGTGCTAACCATCAAAACCGCAGTAAAACTGCAATTCAGGCTTCCATGGACAAACTGATAGCAACTAGGCCTGCCACTAATTCTTTCAAAGTCAGTTTTATATACATCCTTTTTTCTACCCTCTCCATTAGTTCACCAGGTTAGGTCAAATCTTGAGGGCCCCAATCCTGCACTTTCTTATGCTATCCCCTTAATTGATTGTTTTTAAGCAGTTGTAACAAATTGAGAAAATTGATGATCAACTTTCTATTTCTAAATCCAATAAAATTCCCACATCTCAAATTCACTTTATATATATATGATGGAATTTAAACTACCCAATCCAATTCTACTTTTCCCAGCACCCAGGCCTGCAGGCTCTGTGGTCGTGACAGCCTGGTTTGTTGTCCAGTTGCTATATAAAGTTATGGCCTATTAGCGCTTGCTGGTTTATTCTCTCACAACATATTTTAACATCATTCAAGCAGCAGCGCCCCTGGAATTTGGGCTTTCCTCTGGATGATTTTACAACCAGTCTGAAAGGCCAGTATAAACTTTACTTGTCACTTTAATGACACTGGGAGGTAAGGTGTGACTAATCATCAAAAGGTTAAGCATATTATTTTGTTTTAACCATATAGCTCAAGAGGTTATGGTGCCTCATATGAACATACTGCATACCCAAAGATAAGTTAATGAGGCGCTTGTTAAAATTTTAGGGTTAAATCAGAGCCTGATTGTGAAAAAACAGGTCTTCATGAGAATTGCGCTATTCCATAATGAAACCCTTGTCAAATTTGCTGATTGTTTTTATTTAGAGGCCCAGACGCTGTTGACCTCAAAGATGCTTAATCTGGATGATACCATAGCCACTGACATGGCTTGTTTACATAGTAACCCCAACCTCACTATGCACGTCATATCTGTCAAACAAAGATTTAAAATCTGTCTTGGACATTAAAGAAGCCCTAGTCAATGTAGTTGACATACACAATCCAGAGACCTCCAAAAAAGCTCTCATGAAGCCTCATAGCATATATCATAAAGGAAGTGAAGCCTAAGAAGGAGGAGAAGCTAAGATGTAACTACTGTAAGAGGAACAACCATACCAAAAATATATGTTTTAAGAAGACCCTTGCCCTTTCTGAGCAGGGATAAGGAAGGTTGGCTTAAGATCAGGTACTTATAAGGCTGACAAACCCAAAGTACCTGTAAGCAAATCATCGCCTATCACTCATCTTGCTTGCATTGAGATGAACCCAATAATGCCTCTAAAGGGGATTAAAAGGACACAGGTTATTACTTCTTTAAGTTAACCCATTGAGCTCACCATTCTTAACTTTTTTGAATGCTAAACATATCAATGACGCCCAGGTTCCCAAAGGCACTTACCTCAGTCAAGTTATTGGGTGTCTCAGGATAATTGATACTGCTAGCAATGCTGATCATTACCTTGCTCTGTTGATCTGACCCATCCCAAGCATCTACAGTTTCCTGGAAATCAAGAAGAAGTGTCTTGAGACTGCATAAAATCTCAATGCAACGTTCCATCTCAAAGAGGCGTGAGCCCTTCCACCAAAGTTTAGAGAAGCCATTACCAAAGCGAAAGTTTTAAAGCAGAAGGTCTGAGTTATAGCTATATTGGATATGCTTCACCCATTAATGTTGTTTTATTATGACTAATCAAGAAGTTCAAGCTCGCCCCAGACCTTATATGCTCTAAAGTATAGTACCGCCAGTCCAAAGGATACCAAGGCAATAGGTACATACCAAATCTGCCAATATGAGTTGGCAAGTTAGTTTTCTCAGCTCCCTCAATTACCTTAGACTATATTCAATATGATATACTCAAAGGGACAAAGTTTATGATTAGATATGAAGGAGTTTAATAACCTAAAATAAGGATACTTATTATTTCTAAACTATGAAATTCCTTATACTGGGTAATAAAGACTCCAGCAATAAAATACCCTTGTCTGTTAAAGTACCCTGTTTCTGCTTTACCTTTGCAGTATTCTGTCTCTGGAAGAAACACAAAAAAGCTACCCAAATCAATAGGTGCAAAAGAGGGCATATCATTTAATTCCGCTGAAGTAAAAATTTTAACCAGGTGAAAAAAAGTTTCCACTAACATACCCCTAAGTATACCCCTGAAATTCTTGCTACATATTACTAGTGTCAGTGGAGTAAGTAGGTTTGATAAAGAGCTTTACCAGGAGTCCTCAATTTAGCCTATCATAATCCTATTGAGCCATTACTTGGGAATCTAACCAACTAAGTTATCCTAGTCAAAAAATATCTATAGATTAAAAAGGTTAATTACTCCCCATGGATGAAATTGACAAGTTACTTTTATTGGTGCTCACCTTAATTTTGGCTTATCTGCAGAAAATACAATTCGCGCTATCCCTCAATTTTAGATATCTGATAAGTTAAATCATGAGGAATTTTGAGAAAGTGAATTAATATCTCAAGGACTATCAAGATGTTATCTCTATGTCAGATGTTAACTGTGGTTTTAAAGTTTTAATTACACTTAAAAATGCCAGGTATTCTCTCAAAGTTACTTTGGTGGAATCTCAGAAATAAAAGAATTGAATGAAAAATAATAAATATTGGCTCACAAAAAGACAAACTTGATGAGCTAGTTAGGGTAATCTGGGGCCTCCTTATGGCGCAACTGGGGAAAGCTCATGTAATCATTGGTGAGTAGCTAGCACCAGAACCAATAGAGGCACATTGGTTGAGTCCTGTAGTGGCCTGAAAGAAGTGTGGGATGGTAGTGATGACTGTGCTGACCTGTTCTTGCAGGTGTCTACCCCTCCTTGAGGGGAAAATATGGCATGAAGGGGTATAATTTGGGCATGGCGCTTGTCAAATGGCCTCCCCATGAGCTGGAGTTTTAAGGGTGTAGACCCCAGGTCAAGGGAGGGGCAATCCTAGTTGGCTGCGCTTTGGTGCACCTGCCTACAATAAATGCTGCAGTTTTCCAAGTTGGCCTGAAGCTCGGCTAGCTGCCAGTTCAGTCAGCATGAGCCATATGGTAGAGAAATGGATCATGCAAAAAAATTAAGACAGATCCAAAAAAGACTCCAATGCTTTCTAAAAAAGGTGTTAGAGAGCACAACTCCGCTAAAGAATTAGGTGACAAAGTGGAGTGCTTTAGCTTCTACCTCCCATGGTCCTTAAATCCTATGATCACTGGTTCTTATCTCTCACAAGGGGGATGAGAGGCATAGTGTCTGTTCTGGATGGTGCAGACAGTCTGCCCAGTATGTAAACAGGGTGGGCATATGTCAGTTTGGGGTATTGTAAGCTACAGTAAATTGTGGTTGGGCCCACATCTGGTAGTGCTTAGCTTTGCACAGACCTAATGTGGCGGGGCAGTACCCCAAGCCTTCATCCCACAAAGTTGCCTGCACTAGGAGCCCATTGAGGCTTTTCTTATAAAAAACTACCTTGATCAATTAAAAGACTTAATATTTATAGCTTTGTGTTGATTCAATTTTGATCTGAACTTTGTAATCTTTGAGATATTGAATCTTTTATAATTTTATGATAGGATATTCCTGATCATTCATAGATGACCTGATGAGATCAGAATCACTAATTCCCTCCTCAGCAACCAGTTAAGGAATTTTGGAGTAAAAGAATTGTAGATTGACTAACTAGGTAAAACCATGACACTTTCCCTCCAAGTTTCAGTCATGAAGGAGGATGAATTTGCAAAATTCCAGGATGAACTCTATTCACAACTACACCCATATTAAGTATGTATGATGAAGTATTTAATTACTCTATGGAATAAACCCTATAGGGTTCAGACCAATTAGATTAACTTTTCCATTCAGCTGCCAGAGAAAGAGTGATAATACATAATATAATCACGACCATCTAGTACTAAAAAAAAAAAATACATAATATAATCACAATATGATATTTAGGCAAACCAGGCTTATTATGGTACTTCTATGAGTCTTCTTTTTGGTGGTAAATTCAATTGACTCCATTGCTTCATCTTGTAGGTAAATTATTTTGTCAGCCAGATTTTGCATAACTAAATCAGAGTTTTTAAGGTCACATCCTACAGGAATAGCTTGAACGCTTAATGGAATTGAAGGATCTCGCCCATAAATACATATAAATTGCAACATTTGCTAATATCATGGTTACTAATATGGTAAGATAGCAGAGCACTAGGTAATTATATAATCATCATGATGAATCAGTGGAAGCCATTTTCTTAAAATGGCTACTAAAGTTCCATTGACTCGTTTAATGGCTCCATTTGTTGATGGGTGATAAGGAACCACAAACTTTTGGGTAATAAATAATTGCGATAATTTGTGTAAAAGTTGATAAGTAAAGTTAGTACCATTACCAGACATAGGGACTTTAGGACTCACATGATAAGTAATAATTTGGAAGTAGAGGAATAAGGCAGTGGCATAAGCGGAGGGAGTAGTAAGTGATATGGCCTTAACCCATTTAGTTAGATGGTCAACAGACATAATAATATATTGATGTCCATGCAAGCCTCAGGTCAAGAGTCTTACATTAATACTTTCCACTTCAAAAGCTTTAGTAAGTGGGATTACTTGATGTTGTTAGATAGGGTTGAAGGCACCAGGGCTCTTACAAATGAGACAAGCACTGATAGCTTCCTTGAGAAGTATACATCCATGTTATTCCAATAAACTTTTAACCACACGTGGGTCTTTTTAGACCACCCATGAAAAACTTGGTTATGACCCTCTATAATGGAGTCAAATTGAGAGTTAGGATGTAGAAAGGGTAACTATTTTGAGTCTACTTTATTAGATAAAGACCCATCCTGTATCATGGTATCCTTAGTAATGGTCTTGACAAAGGTTTATTCTTCTTCAGACTCTTTATCCCATAATTTAGGCCTCCCAATTAATCACACAATCTTTTCTCTTTCTCAGGGTCCAAGGTTAACACAGGTAATTAGACAAACGATTGGCATTAAATGTTTGGATCCAGATCAATGGATAACATAAAGGGTTATAATTTTGCAACTGTAAAGCCCAAAGAGCTAGCATTCTTCCAAGATCTTTCATATTTTGCAACCATCTTAGGTAAGAATGGTCTGTAATGACAGAAAAATGATTTCCATACAGGAAAGGTCAAAAGTTCTACTCTGCATAATGACAGCCATAATATATCCCTATGTTATGCTGGTATTTCTCTAAGCCTTGGACAAGGTTTTACTGTAATAAGCTACAGGATGATCAACTTGGTAATCATCACATTGTGATAAAATATCTCCAATGACTACATTACTAGCATGAGTATGCAACATATAGGTATATCAAATTGAGGGTAAATTAACACAGGCGCTTTAGTTAGAGCCTTTCTGAGTAATTGAAGGATTGTTCTTAAGGGGGACTCTTTTGAAGGATACATTATCTGCAATAAATGTAATAAAGATTCAGACATATTAGTGAATTTAGGTATAAAATGCAATAATATCTTAACATACCTAGGAAGATTTGAATGTCACACAGAATGGTAGGAGGGGATGTTTGATTAATGGCCTTGATTTTGTCTAAAAGAGGTTGAATCCCTTTGGCAGAGACCTTATGATCTAGAAACTCCATTTACTTTATAAAACGAGCATTTGGATGCTTGAATTTAGAGAGGAGATCCAAACCTGCTCAAAAACCTCTTGTAAATGGTACATATACTTGTTAAATTTTTTTAAAATACCATAATTGTGACGGACATTATCCTTCCACATCACCATTAAACAGTTAGGCAAGAGGGCCCAGGTGAGGGCCCACAAGCAGGAGAGGACGGCGGCAGTCAGATCCTTAGTCCATTGGCTTGAACAGTTGTTGATGTAACCTTGGAAGATGGGTAAGGACAATGCTGACATTGAGGAGTACTGTCTGCCTGCCAGAGAGGGCGTACAGAGAGGCGAAGGCATTGTTGAAGTCTAAGGTATGGTCCATATTCCGTTCAAAATCTAGGTTAATCTCCAAAATCACAATAAATCATCTCAAGATTTTTAAATTTTATTTTCAATTTTGAGGTTTTATTTGTATATTAGAAGACATAGTTGTCCTAAATACCTTCATTTGGACGTATTATGTCATGAAATAGGGGATATAGGTAATTTAAGTTTGTGAAGTCTGTGTGCAACAGGCTATCCACAGGCTTATTTAAAGAAATCAGATTCTGATATTTCCATCTGGGCCCATTTTAGATTGTTCTTTAGGTACATCAGGCATTAAGGAAACTTTTCAGAATTTAAATTTGTTTATTGAGGATGAATCAGAGCTCATCATTTCCATTTTGTACTTATCACAACTTTCAAATTAAAATTTATTAGAATTTTCTGGTAGCTTCTAATTTGCTAGGCTGCTGTTTTCCTCTACTCTAAACAATTCCACTTTTAGCATAGTCTTGGTTGGCAGCTCTGATTCACTGGACTTCCCTTCACTGTGGCTCTTAGTATTCTCATCTCACAGCAGATTCATCTTAGCAGCTCCTGATTCTCTGAGCTTCCCTTTACCATGGTTCTTGATGTTTCCATTATTGGCATAATTTAATTTGGCAGATCCCAATTTTCTGGGCTGCCTTTTGCCATTGTTGTTGTCATTCCTCAGTTCAGAAGATATTGAGTTAATGACCTTTAATTGGCCTAATCGCCATTTTTGTCAGCCCTTGCCACCTCCACTCACAGGTTTAATTGATTTTTCAGCATCCTAACCATTAAATGACATGTTTAGGGTCATTGCACTTGAACCCTATGATTTTGATATTTTTATTGATAGTATTGTGAGCCCAAATCTTCGCCTTAGGGGGATCAGGGCTACATAATGGTCAGGCAGCGCCTTGATCATCACTGCAATATCATCTAGATATACCAAAACACAAGTCAACTTTATATATCAGAGCATCCCATCCATAGCTCACTGGAAATTAAAGCACATTTTGGTATGGTTTTACTGAGCTAAATCAATCTGATAGTACCCACTGGCTAAATTTATAGCAGAGAAGTACATAGAACCAGAAAGAAATCTAAGAGAATCATTAATCCTAGGTAAGTAGCTGTCTCATTAGGTTGCAGCATCTAGTCTTTAGAACTTCACGACCACTCAATGAGAGCCACCTTTTTTTTACTAGAAGTAAGGGGGATGCTCAAAGGCTATTAGAAGGTTTATAACAATCCAGCTTCCAACTATATATGTAACTCCATAGTAACTTGCGCTTCCTCAACGTTAGATTTTTTAAAAGGGGTTTAGCGCAAATAGGAGGATGTTCCCCAGTTTTAACATATATGTTACCCTTAGTAATCTTGTCAAAATCATAGGTACATTTTTCAAAGTACTGGAACATTCCTCAAGTAATTAGTGAACTAATTTTTCTTGTTCTTTAGTAAGATGCTTCCTAATTGTGAGGCCCACAGTAAGAATCACATTATGGGGCTCCAATCCAAATTCTTGTAAACTTCTGAAAGTTCTAACATCATAGACCAGGATAGAGGCAACAGCTTAACATAGGCTATAGGGTTCTTCCAATCCACAGTTTGGGGCTTATCAGTAATATTCACCAGTAAGATGGGTAGCATTCCCATATAATAATAGTCCACTACCCAAGAACATGTTAAAATCTCTAAAAGAAGGATTTAGAACTCTCTTGATTTGCAATAAATGCCCCTTAGGGATATAAAAATGTAAAAAGGTGTCAATAATAATTTGGACTTGGAGGAATAACAACAGAAATTTGTGGGGAAAAATGGGCATACCTTCTTCAATGTTAGATGCTTGGGTAATAGAATAGTCTGAGGTCCTTTCATATGGTATTGAATAGAATAAGACCTCTTTGACCCTTCCATTAGACAAGCTGAAGTTTAATAATAAATTTGATCACGTTCAGATAAAAGGGAATTTGATAACCCAGAAGTGATAAAAGGAGCTAGGATGATTGACAATCCTGTCAAATTCCTGTAAAAAATGGGTCCCCAAAAGTAAGTCATAATTTTTATTATCCAATACAATAGTGGGTACTTTAAAAGTTTACTTCCCAATATTCAAATATAGAGATGAAAAAGCTCCCATTGACCACATGATCTAGGGTCCTGCAGTACCATATTCCTCAAAATGGGAAATATCCGGCATAATTTTGATCTGCTTTACCATTTTAGAGGAGACTACATCTACTAGAGAGATTGTATCAATGATAGCTTTAACCTTAACTTGACTTACTTTAGCTTGATTTGAGTAATCACAATCCCAAAAAAAGAAAGTAGTGCTAACAAGGAGGGTAAGGAATAAGAAGAATGTTCACTTTATTAAAATTGGCAGGACCTTAGACATCTTGACTCTTACTAAAATCATTCTCAAGATGATAAATTTTTGTAGATTTATCTTCTTTTTTCTTTTTATTGGTTTTTTTTTCTTAGGACAAAATTCTTCTGTATGTAAGTACCAATGGCTATAATTGCACTGGATAGCCCAAGCATTTTCAGACACAGCATAGACCTTAGGATGAGAAGACTTTGGGCTTCATAGGTTTAAGCTCATTCAGATAACTGATAGGGTAATATCAATATGGCTTCCTTGATATCTAGGATATTTAAGAAGTTCTTCTTTACAGTGATAAGATATACTTTCAACTGAGTTCTTAAAGAGAATGCAGACGTAACAGCTGTAATGGCATCATCAAGATTTAACCAGCTGCAGACCACCAAAGTCTGAGCTTCCTGATAAAATTTTTGAGCAAAATCCTTAACAGTTTCATTTTTAAGGAGTTGTATCCCCATAATGCCTGTTTTAGTAAGAAAAAACTTTGCTCACTCACAAATTCTTTTAGCAAAGCCTTTTTGACTTTGGACCAAGTAGGAACAAGTCATCAGATGGGGAACCATGATATCCTGTGCTAACTGCATAAGACATTTTGGTAGATAATTTAACTTTTGAAGGTCCTTTGATTCACCAAGAGCCTTTGCTTAAAAAGAAAAGAAATGATACTCCCTCCCCAGGATAATACTTATCCTCAAATACCAGTTTAAAACTCATAGGAGCATTAGCAGATAAGACATGAACCATAAGCTGCTCCAGTTAGGTGGAGACATAAGAGTTAAAGTCAGAGGTTTGGGAGGAATAATGAGGGTGTAAGTTGACAATCTCAATGCAGATTTTAATAATCTAATGATTTATCTCATAATGCCTACTTGAGCATCCAAACTTCGTGTTAATTTATTAATTTGTCCCTGTTGTGCATGGCATTTAAGCTCCAAGGAATCAATATTTATTCTGTAGCTTATTTCCTTGGATTTACACTTCTGTAGCAAAATATCAGTGTCCTTAGCCCATTTGCCCAGGTTATTCAGCTCATCATATAGGAAATGAAGCAAAAGAAGGGGATTGATAGGTGTAACTTATGGAGTTAAATTACACTATTAGCAACTTTTACAAAATTGCACTCACAACCATTCAATCATGTTGGAGAAAAACTAAGAGTAAGCTCAGACGGACAAATAAAGCCTATGGAGCTGGATTGTTGGAGGGGTCCTGGAGGCCCAGGAGGCCTGGGAGGCCCAACTGTACCAAAGGGTCTGGGAGGTCCATGTGGCCCTACTGGACCAGGAGGTCCACATGGCCAGGTGGTCTAGCTAATCAATAAGGTCTGGTTGGCCCTCTAAGTCCTATGGGTTCATTGGGCCCATTAGGAGATGGGGACCCACTAGACTGGGAGGACCTTGAACCCTGGGTGAACCCACAATCCCAGGGGTTTCCTCCACTTTTCTGACCAAAATTTAAAATTTGGAGTATAGCTGCTCAAATTAGAAGAGTCATTTTTTGATTTTTTTTCTTCCACCAACTAAATTTGACTGGAGAGTCGGGTAAAGTTATCTTTAACTCAACATGAGTTAACTGAACTCTTTCTACTAACTGAGTGCTGATGAGCTATATATTCCATGGACAAATTGAGTGATTTGTTGCTGCATGTCATTAATAAGATTATAGTTACTAGTAATTGCATCGTGCATATCCTGACTAAACTTGGAGGCAGAATTGAAGAACTCAGAGACATAATTGTTAAGATATTGTAGCTCTTTTAATAGGTTAATTATCCCCTGATGATGTATTTCCACTACTTGTAATAAGTGGTACAACATGGGATTCACAAACTGGCATAAATATAGCTCAGTACTAATCCCAACCAATTAGAGGTCTGATATAAGCCCCTCATTATGGAGGTCACAAAGCTGGCCTAGGACCGAGTAGAACATATGCCAGGAAACTGGATTCCATTGAAAAGTTGTTGGATGGTCTTTTGCAAAGCTTCAGGCTTCATTTGAAAATTTGTAATGAAACTTAAGTTGGGACCATTAAGCTCTAAATTAGCATGATTTCCAACGTGGACAGTGCTGTCATGGTCGAATGACATAATAGTGGGGCCAACCCAAAGGATAAGGCTGGGCAACAGGAGGCCCAGAAGGTGAGCTTCAGGCACGCCCTAACCTTGGGCACACAGTAGACCAACGCTGGGTTCAGGCAAAATATGCCCAGGTTGGTACTAGTGAGGTGCCTAATGCCCAGCCCTTGCATCAGCCCAGGCGTTAAAACAGACGGTTTATCCAATTAACATGGATGGTTTGATTTTATTAGTTGAGGAACTGGGTTTTGAAACCCATTCCATTTACAAAATTACACATTTGGGTCAGATCCAACTTCAATTATTTTTTGAGTATAGTCAGTTTTGGTGTTTTCTACCAATTTGGATGGTAGTGTTGCCTATTGGTGAATCAGTGCTTGGGGACACTTTGGCAGACTCCGAATTTCCCCAATGAAGTTTAATTATGGTTTCCTCAACTGGCATTTCTTGTTTGTTGATTTCTCACAATAAAAATTCTTCGTTTTTCCCATTTTTTGTTTATGTTACCTCAAACAATCCTGTGCATGGACCTCTTCAAGGAGGTCTCACGCTACAAAAACCATTCCATTTTTAATATGATTAAATTATCCCCCCATGCACCACTGGGTCACCCAGGTTCCCTCCAACTTGATGTGCCTACCCCTTCTTAACCTGTGCACCGATTCATTTTTGGTTGGGTTTTGGTTATGGAGATCGCAAGCCTATACATAAGTTATTATTGCTTCAGAACCCTCTGCTGGGCTCTAGTAACTTTTGCACTAATGGCTAGTTCCCTGGAATGGGCCCTGTGCACTGAGCACTTCCACGCTGGGAACAGGATATTTATAGACACTCTCCTTACGTTAGTTGACCAACCTCTTAACTTTATGTGCATGACTTTTTCTGTGTGGGACTTTTCCAAAGTGTGAACAGTGGGGCCAGCTGTGGGCCTTGGCTGTGGTCAGCCGCACCACTGTTTCCTCTTTTTCCTGAAGTTTGGAGCATCTTGGCGTTATTTTGGCTACCTCCAACTGAAAAGTACCTACCCTTTGTGCTCATACCTGGTCAATATAGACACTTCGAGATCCAAAAGTTGTGATTCCCTGACTTTCTGCTGAAATTTACATCAATTTAAATAAACGGGTTTTACTTTGGCAGTGCATTCAGATGATGCCGGCGGAATTGGTGCAGATGGGCCTGGGGGTGTTGGCCTTGGATAACGTTGGGCGTTCCATTGCTGGTATGGGAATAGGGTCATTCATGCCTAAAAATGCGTTCTATAACGGAAACACTACGTATACCTCTGAACCATATTTGCTCACTCATGGCTCAGATAAGGAACCTATTCCTGTGTACCAAATCACCCCAGAAATTCCCCCTTTGACCTCTTCCATGATTCGCAGCACTCAGGAAGTTGAAAAGGAGCTGCGTTTACAATATGAAAATTTTTAACACCTGTTGAAGATATGGTAGGATATGTGGCCTCAGTAGTAAGAATGACCAAGTATCCCTCTCCATTATCTGATTCAAAATCATACCAGGGTGACAAGTTAATGCCAGATGATGAGTTTGTTGGTGATATTCTGGCGCTGACTACCATAAATAAAGACCATTCAGGGTATTTTCTACTGACTGCTATCCTTTCCTCCCCTTTAGGGAAACTCAGCACCACTATTATATTGGATACTGGTGCCACTGAAAACTTTATGGACCAGAGCCTAGCTGATTATCTTTGGCAGAGTTACTTGCCAGAGGGTATTGTCAGAGGAGGGGCGTCCCAAAGTATTCCACTCTGAAAATCATTGGGACAGTGGACTATCAGGTTGGCAAGTACCACTTGTCCAATCACTTCCAAGATATTGAAAACCTCTTGTACCCTATCATTTTGGGTGTGTAGTGGTGGCGGAAGTTTGATGTTAGAACCAACTTGAAAGAGAATACCCTATCCCTAACTTTAAAGAATGGTCACACATTAGTTGTTCCTTTGTCAGAAGAGAACCCCCAGGGAGAATTGCCCCACTGGCCCCACTTTCACACTCTTAGACTTGCTTCTATGCTGAAGCCCACCGTGGAGGTTCCCCTACCTTCTTGTTTGAAAGGGTTTGTAATCTTCTTTTGATGCTGCATCTGCGGATGCACTACCTAATCATTTTGAGTTCAATTGTGAGTTCAAGCTCACTGTGGATCTGGTGCATATTTCTTTCCCCATTATCACATTGACCATCCGGGAGGAAGAGGCGTTAGAGGTGTGGGTGAAGGAGCAGTTAGCTAAAGGCGCGATTTTTCAGCATACCTTCCCTGTGTGCTCCTGACTTCTTTTGTTGAGAAGGCTGATGGTACTCTACACCTGTGCGTAGACTATGGTAACCTCAACAACGTTACTGTACCAGACCTCCATCCCATCCCTTTGGATTCCCAGATTGCGCGCTATGTGGAGAAGGCAAAGGTCTTCTCCAAGCTGGATTACCTCAATGCATTTAATTAGATTTGGATTAAAAAGGGACAAGATTGGTTAACCGCATTCCATACCAGAAAAGGGATATTCCAGTTTCAGGTCATGCCCTTTGGGCTTAAGAATGCCCCTGCTATCTTTCAATGCTGCATTGATGCAGCGTTGGGGGACTTGCTAGGTGTATGCGCGGTTGCCTACATGGACGATATTCTGGTGTTTTACCATGACCATGAGTCCCATGCAGTACACCTTCAGCAAGTTGTGCGAGGTTAAAGGCAGCCAGCATTATGCTGAAGATTAGCAAGTGTGAGTTTTTCAAGTCCCAGGTCACTTTTCTTGGAAACGTCGTGTTTGACAAAGGACATATGTAACTACAGACAAGGAGAAGGCTATTTGTGAGTGGCCTACCCCCACTTCAGTGAAATAATTGAGGACTTTTCTTGGGTACGTGTACATTCCTCAAGAAGTTCATGCCAAACCTTTCTGAGGTGGCAGCGCCCTTGTATAGGGCTAGTGGTGCAAAAGTGCTTCAGTGGTCCCCCTTTTAAAAGATGCTTTCCAAGCATTGAAGTGCACCCTGTTGTCCACATCTGACCTTCGCCATGTTGACCCTTCAAAAGAGTTCATTGTGTTCACTGATGCCTCCAACTTCGCCATAGCGGCTGCCTTGTTACAAGTAGGCAAAGATGGGATAGAGCATCCAGTGGGATATTTTTCTAGGAAAATGTCTCTGCATGAGTGAACTACGCCGTTTATGACAAGGAGTTACTAGCAGTGGTGGAGGCGCTGACTTAATGGTGTCACCACTTGCTTGGCTCTACTCAACCATTTTGTGTATGTACAGATCACCGCGCCTTACTGTACTACTGCGCCTCTCATGTCCTAACCCCAAGGCAGACCCGTTGGCATGAGACCCTTGCTCAATATGCCTTTTCTTACAAATTCACCAAGGGCAAGGATAATGGTTTGGCGGATGCTTTAAGCTGCAAAACTGCTTTAGCTCCTGATCTGAAGGAGGTAGAGGTCCATAACAAACAGGTGATGATTCCTCTAAATAAGTTGTGTCTCAACTTCCTCTCCCCGGCCAATGGGCCAGTACTTGCACCTCTGGAAAATGTGGGGGAATATAGTATGTTCAGAAAGGTAGTCTTTTCTCAGCCGTTATCATCCAAATATACTATGGTAATCGCTAAGAGTACTTTGAATCAAGAGGACCTATCCAGGGGTTATCACGTGAAGGATGAGATGGTGTGGTTTCAAGGGCGCCTATTGGTTCCTGCTGAGCCACTGCGCCTGGAAATCATTTGGGACCATCATGATGGACTCACCATTGGTCATTTTGGGAAAAGTGAAGACCTTGGAGTTTAACGATGCACTTACAATTGAAAGGTATTGTTGCTCAGGTGGGACGGTATTGAAAGAGTGCTTAATCTGCAACCAGATGAAACCAAATAATCAACCTTTAATGGGGTGGTTGGTAACAGTCCAGAAGGCTGAGGGGCCCTGGACCTCCCTATAAGTGGATTTCATTGTGGAATTACCTGTCTCTGATGGTTATGATGCCATCATGTGGTGGTAGACCAGTTCACAAAGTTCGCCCACTTTATTCCTTGTAGAACTACAATAACTTCTGCTGAGATGGCTAGGCTCTTCTTCACTCATGTGTTTGCGCTTCATGAAGTTCCCCAAGAATTTATCAGTGACTGGGGCCCCCAGTTTACCTCCATCTTTTGGGAAGAGTTGTGTAAGACTCTTCAAAATCGCCCTTGCCATTCAACTGCCTATCACCCCCAATCAGATGGTCAGACTGAACTAGTGAACCAGTGCTTTGAACAGTTCCTGCGGTGTTACACCGCCGCAGATCATTCAGATAAGGATTCTCACCTTCCAATGGCCCAATTTAGTTACAACAACACTTTGCATTCTTCAATCAGTTGTTCCCCTTTTTCGCCAGCCATGGCTTTAACCCCACCTTTAACATGGAGCACAGCTGTGGGTCAAAGGTTGAATAGGTGGTGGACTTTGCCAAGACTATCAAGAAGGTCCACCAGGGGGTTTCCACAAGTTAGGAGGCGGCAATGCAAGTTTATAAGGAGAATTCTGATGGTAAATGCCGAGTGGGTCCAGCGTATAAGGAAGGGGATCTCATGATGCTTGATGCTTGATGCTTGTAATATCCCTATCAAGAAGCTATGCAAGAAGATGGGATCAAAGAGGATTGGCCCCTACCGCGTTGTTAGAAAGGTGGGCCATGCCTCATACCAGCTATATCCTCACCCTTCATTTTTTATCTTCTCTGTGTTTCATGAGAGCAAACTGACGTTGTTCAAGGGCCCCCTATCAGAGACTCCTGAGGCCTATCTCATGGATGGGGCGCCAGAGTGGGAAGTGGAGGAGATAGTAGCCTCCCACCGTGTTAAGAGAAGACTTGAGTACCTGGTATCTTAGAAGGGATCTGACGCTGCAGAGAACAGTTGGGTCCCAGCACGTGACTGTGTGCATGTCCAAGATCTGATTGAAGCTTTCCATAAGCGTTTCCCCCAGGCCTCTGTATCTCAACCCAAACTGACCATTGCCACAATGAAGTTGGCCCCAGCTCACAAGAACTTTTCTCTAACGCAAGCCCCTGGAGGGGGTTGAGCCCTGTCAGGAGGAGAGGGTAATGTCATGTTTAAATGACATGATAGTGGGTACAAACCCTAAGGATAATTCTGGGCGACAGGAGGACCAGAAGGTGAAGCTTCAGGCCCTTCCTGACCTTAGGCACGCAGTAGACCACACTGGGTACAAGCCAAGTATGCCCAGGTTGGTACTAGTGAGGTGCCTAACGCACAGCCCCTTGCATCGGCCCAGGTGTTAAAATGGACAGTTTATTCAACTAACGTGGATGGTTTGATTTGGTTAGTTGAGGAGCAGGGTTACAAAACCTGTTCCATTTACAAAACTACGCGTTCAGGTCAGATCATACTCAATTGATTACTCGAGTGAAGTTGGATCTGGTGTTTTTTACCAATTCAGATGGTAGTGTTTACCTATTGGTGAATCAGTTCTTGGGGCCACTTTGGCAGACTCCAAATTTCCCCAATGAAGTTTAATTATGGTTTCTGCAACCAACATTCCTTGTTGGTTGACTTCTTACAACAAAAATTCCCCATCTTTCCCATTTTTATTTATGCTACCTCAAATGATCCTGTGCGCAGACCTCTTCAAGGAGGTCTTATGCTATGTAAACCATTCCATTTTGAATACAATTAAATTATCCCCCCATGCACCACTGGGTCACCCAGGTTCCCTCCAACCTGGTGTGCCTACCCCTTCTTACCCTGTGCACCAAGTCATTTTTGGTTGGATTTTGGTTATGAAGATTGCACTCCTATACATAAGTTATTATCGCTCCAGCACCCTCTGCTGGGCTCTAGTAACTTTTGCACTAACAGCTAGTTCCCTGGCGTGGGCCCTGTGCACTGAGCACTTCCACGCTGGGAACAGGAGAGTTATAGACACTCTCCTTACAAGTGCCCATGGGATTTTGGTCTTAGTGAAATGAACCCAGCACAAATACTACCCTTTTCATGGTCCTGAGACTTTTTGAGTGAAAAAGGAGAACCCATCTTACTGATTGATTTTTTCACAAGTTCATAACTCAGAGTGCCCCTGTAGTGAGCACCACTTTCTGAAGTCTTATATTACACTTCAAATTGCCAGATATTCTCTTAAAGTTCCTTTGGTGGAACCTTTGAAATAAAGGAATCAAATAAAATAACACTAAATTTTAGCTCACAAAAAGACTAACTAAATTAATGAAAAGTCTTGATTTATAGGTTTTGTGGTGGTTTTTTTAGATCTGATCCTTTTAATCTCTGAGAGATTAGATCTTCTGTGATTTGATGATTGAAATGCGCCTGATCATTCATAGATAAATTGATGAAATCAGAATCACTAATTCCACCCTCAGCAACCAGTGGAGGAATATATTAGGTGAAAGAATTGGAGATGGATAAATTAGGCAAAATCCTTACATATGGTTTTTTTTCTTTCCACTTGACTCACTTTTGAGCAATTTTTGAAAAAAAACAGAAAATTTTCCACTTCTGCTTCTTTTTTTTAGTACTAGATGGTTTTCCACTGCTGCTTCACTGCATCAGTTTTCCAATCTATCTCCTTGGATCTACCATATGCTACCCCAGTGTTGTACAGCAGTGCTCCACCCACTAGCATTTACTGACCAGCAGAAAAATTCATGTGGACTAGTTCATCCATCTGCTAAATACACCTGGCTAATTTATCACTCCAAGAGACTTAGCAGTACACCTTATGCAAGCTCATTCAACCTGCCCCCACCCCCTAGCCCTACCTTGATCCATTATCTGCTTTTACCTCCACGTTGAGTACAGAAATCTCTTCCCATATGCCAACAAAGCAGTTATTGAGCTGGAAATGGCCACCTTTGCACCAGCAGGATTCATTGACTTCTGCCCTTACAAGCGCTATTTTGATATTGGCTTCCCCACTGAAGAGGATGTGGCCACAGCAGCAGCAACGCCCTTGATAAAAAAATAAACACACTCATTACTACCACCCAAACACGTCTCCCCAATGATACCACACTTTTAATGACTTTTTCAAACCTTCCCTCACATCTTACCCATAAACACTCTATTAGTAGTTGCTTTCAGGGCTGTCCACTTATGGCACAGATCCCATCCTCCAATTCCTTGTCCCAAGTGGTGCTGAGTGCCTAGCGGCACCTCAGGCAATGGCCACCATTACCCTCCACCAGCTGAACATGGCCCAGCACATCCCACTGCATGCTTATATCCCATCCACACCTGACCATTTCTTTTGAGCCCACACTGACAACAGTCACAAAAACTACCCCTTTGCCATGAGTTTGACCATACAAAAAAAGTATGTCATTACAATTCAAAACTGTTAACACTGCCAACTCCACCCATGAGGCCACACCAACAGCGTTCAAATGGGGATTTTGGCTGTCACACCCCCAGGCCATGCTCTTGATGAATCAGAAGCAAAATCTAGCAACCCAAAACCCAGGATGGCCAATTTGCACCCATGCCAACCAATTGGGTGCAGGCTTGGACCCATGTTCAATCCAAAAAAAAACTCCCGCTCAAATTTTATTTAACCACAGCCACCTATCACTGAATCAACTCAAGTCAGCCAAAATCCCTGAGAATTATTGGATGAAGTGTCCAAATCTGGTGAAATTATCCCACCTCTGGATAAACCATTCATTTTGAACCTTATCTGAATTTAGACTTTAATGCCCCATTCCCGCCCAAACAATATGTTTTCAAGCCCAATGCTATCCTGTACCTAAGCGACCACCAGCTTGTCAAGGCCACAGTGGCCTCACCAGATTTTACCACCTTCACAAAGCCATGGCAAAATCTGTCACTGGATTTAAAGAAAGGCTGCACATCACACAGTTCCCCCCAATTTACATGCTACTGCAAAAGAGGAAATAAAAGCCTAACTGAAACTGCCACCAATGCTGTCAAAGATGTTGCTGAACTGGCAGATTTTTACCCATACACTTGTGTCACCAGAGCCACCATTGCAAAAATTTGCCCACCATCCCAACACCCACATCTAAGCTGAACACCATGTTGCCAAACTCATAGAGGCTATTTCTCAGGCCCAAATTGTCAAATTTAATGATTATCTGCCCCTCCTTAACCCTCAACCCATGGATGCCCAACCCCCTTGCTATTAGCATTGATCCACCTTTTCGATGCTGAAGTCAAAATTGATAATCCTCCTGATTCCCCCTCCCCCTATGCCAATGTGGGATAAGCGGCTTGATGCTGTGCCACCTGGTAGGTTGTTTTATCATTTTTTTGTGTCCCGCTACTTGTTATGGCAGTTGATTCACGTTTTCAGTTTGTTTAGTTTTGAAGTTTCTGATTTTGGTAATGTCCGTCCCCTGGTCAGCATACCTCAAAAAAAATTAAAATCTAAAATCCTGACATATGGTCACATAAAAGACTGAATTTATAGTGTTGACGGAGATAAAATCCTCATCTAATCAAAGCCATATAGGAAGTTGAAGTAGAGGAGCAATACATGAAGACTGAGCTCAAGAAATTATGGAATGCTGGCTTATTTGTACCCTCCAAGAGTCCATGGTCATCTTTGCTGTTTTTTATAAAAAGAACGGTAGTTACAATATAATGATGGATTACAGGAAGCTAAACAGCCTCACTATGAAGGACAGCTATCCAATTCCAAGGATTGATGATGCCCTGGCCTGACTCTTTGGCTTAAATTCTTCTCTATGATGACCTCACCAGTGGTTATTAGCAGATTGATTTATCGCCAGAAGATTAAGAGAAATGTGCATTAATATGCAGTGAAGGTATTTTAACTTACCAAGCTCCCTAAAGTATTATGCAATGCTCTTGCCTCATTTTAATGCTCAATGGATAACATCATGCAAGATTTTAAAATCAGCTGTGTAATTGTTTACCTAAATGAAATAACATTTTTTCAAAAATGTTCACAAATCATTAAGACCACTTCAAGTCAGTGTTCAAACTACTGAGAGAGGATCATATCAAACTAAAACCTGCAAAGTTTACCTTTTTCCAACAGAACTTTAAATTTCTAGGATATGCCATATTGCAGGAAGTAATCCAACCCTTGTATGATGAGGTTGAAGAAATCTCCAAATGCCTGAGCTGAAGAGCATGCGAGACATACATGTATTCTTAGGAATGATAGGATATCACTTTCAATATATCCCTAATTATGCTAAACTTGCTGAACCTCTTATTTGAATGCTTGCCAAAACACCCCTTTTTTATGGTGAGTAGAGCAAAGAAATACATTCAAGTCAATGAAGGGTTTGTTGAAGAGACGAGCAATCTTATGACATATGGACTACAGGAATTTATCATCCTCTTTACCAATGCCACTGACTTAGCTGTAGGCATTATCCTTCCTCAACTGGATGAGGACAGAATTGACCACCCAGAGTCCTATTATAGTAAAACACTCTTTAAAACTGAGTGAAATTATAGCGTCTTGGAGAAAGATTGCTTAGGTCTTCTTTTAACGTAGAAAAATTTCTGATCCTTCCTGTATAGGAAAAAAATATACATTCGTGACAGACCAAGATTCTCTAAAGTGGCTGCAAAACATGAAAGATATGGCAGGAAGACTATCCCGCTGGTCTCTCAAGCTTCTGCACTATGACATGAATATCATCCAATGAGCTGGAATAGATAACATGAACATAGATGGGCTGACTTGACTGCCCCTACTATATCTAGACAATAGCAAAGCTGAATGGGTATATTTTTGGGTAATTTTTCCATATTCCCAGACAACTAAATCATCGGGGATTTCTAGGAGATAATTCCTTATAGCGATTTGAATTGGATATTGGATGCCCCTGATTTTGGGGTAACAATGTTTATGGATTTTAGGTAATTTACCTGGGTTAGATCCGTTGAGGATCAATCTGGGTGAACGCTTAAGATCTCATCGGGCAGAGTTACCAACAAAATGAGCATCTGATAGTTGATTGATGAATAACTATCAGGTGTACTAATTGGGATCAGTTGGGTTTCATCACCAACCAAGTTGGGAATTTAAGGATCAAGTTGTGAGGCAATTGATACCACTTTCAACTAGAAAATTGATCAGTTGGTTTGTGACCTGCCTCATTGGTAACAATTCCCATTACCTAAGCAGGCTGCTTGCCAAGTATGGTTATTTTGTTGGGATGAGAGGAAAGTGTTAGAGACACGTTTTCTGACTCTTTCCATTTTTAGGCCTCAAGGATGTCCAATGATGGAATCCTAGCCAGGATGGGGAAGACCATCGCTGATGAGATGACAGTGGGCAATTCAATGGCAACAGCTGCTGTTTCTTTTAAGAGGTACCAATTGAGTGTTGGGAACCAAATTCCCACTTTAAATTCCCCTAAGAATTCACTTAATAAAAAAGATACTTTACAGTGCACTTTACCATATTCTATTCTTCTTCAAGGAAATTATTGGTGTTTGCTATAATTGGGAGACTCTTTAGGATAAAGAGTAAGGATCTGAGCGTAAATCCAGAGAAGAGAATCTGAGCTGAATTGAGGATTGCTTCCAAATGTGTGTCACCAGAGAGAAGCTGTAAATGAGGATCTGAGCATGGATCAAGTTAGGCGTTATAAGGGAATGGATACCTAATGAGGACATCTTGAGTATTTTAAGGGGAAATACTGGTCAAAAGTTGGACCCAGTACTAGTGCTTATTCAACTATAGAAAATAGTATCCTTACTATTATTAAATGAATACATATTACTATCAGACAGCGTGGAAAATTGTACAACACTGAACATGTGCAGTTAATATAGGGGTAATCATCAAAGAATAATCAAGAAACCCCTGAATTCCAGCAATTGGTGCTCACTACAGAGGTATAGTTGAGTAGGGAGCTAGGTAGGGTAAGCTGGGGCATCTGCGTGGTGCAACCAGGGAAAGCCTGTGGAAACATGGGTGAGTAGCTAATACCAGTACCCAAAGAGGCACGTTGGTCAGGTCCTGTAGTGGCCTGAAAGAAGTGCGGGATGGTAGTGATGACTGTGCTGACCCGTTCTTGTGGGTGTCTACCACTCCCTGAGGGGAGAATATGGGCAGGAAGGGGGTATGAGTTGAGTATGGTGCCTGTCAAATGGCCTCCCCACGAGCTGGGATTGCATAGGTGCGGACCCCAGGACAAGGGAGGGGCAATCCTGGTTGGCTACACTTCAGTGCACCTGCCTACAATAAATGCCACAGTTTTCCAAGTTGGCCTGAAGCTCACCTAGCTGCCAGTTCAGTCAGCATGAGCCATCTGGTAGAGAAACAGATCATGCAAGAAAATAAAGCAGATCCAAAAGGACTCCAAGGCTTCCTGGACAAAAAGGGGCTGGAGAGCATAACTCTACTAAAAAAGCAGGTGATAAATGGGAGAGCTTTGGCTTCTCCCCCTTAGGGGTCTTAAATCCTGTGATCACTGGTTCTTATCTCTCACAAGGGGGATGAGAGGCATAGTGCCTGTCTTGGCTGGTGCAGACGAGATGCTCAGTACCTAAACAGGGAGGGCATATGTCAGTTTATGGGATAGCGTGAGCTACTCCCAATCGCGTAGTCAGGCCCACATTTTTTAAGTGGTGCTTAGATTTGCACAGCCATAGTTTGGTGGAGGGCAGTACCACAGGCCTTCATCCCACAATAGTTGCCTACACTAGGAGCCCTTGGGGCATTTAAAACTTAAAGGTGTAGTTGATTAAGATACTAGGACATGATGCTATATAAGGACAAAACAAGAAAACTTTGGATGGATTTGGCAAACATCAACTAGAACGACTTGAATCTAGTAAATCATTGAGAATTCGCTGCCTTGGAGGAAGGAGTTACCAAGATTGAGGAAGGGGTTGAAAAAGTCACTAGGTTTGAAAATGAGTTACTTGAAAAAGTAACATAATTGTGGAAAAAAGAAGGGGATTTAGTTCAAAAAGTCTTATTCTTGAAAATGGAGTGTGAAGTGGATTGCGTTCATTTAAGAGCATTCAGTGCAGAAAAGATTGACTGATTAAGCAAGTTGAGGAGTTGAAAACTCACAAATGTGAATGTGAGCCATATGTGGCAACCAATGGTGAAGGAAGAACTCCATGGACTCCAGTTGGAAAGACAACTACTCTAAGAAGTATGCCACCTGCTTTCACAGCCATTTTGAGATGACGCCTGAAATTAAACCTCAAGTTAGTCAAGTAGCTGAACCAAGAGAGGTGGCTTGAGAAACCTCGGAGGAATTTAAAGCAACACTGAAATTATCTACTTACCATTGGGATAACGCCCCTGCATTTTCCAATTACTTATATGACAATGTATGGATATGACAGTTGTCAAAAGGCTATGATGGTGATGAATTTCCTGGATACTAATTTTCAGAACCTAGTGTTGCCCCATCTAGAAGGGACAGCTGGTTGTATTCAGAGGCCAAGGCGGCCATTATGTAGGAATTTGGAAGTCCCACGCGCCTGTCAAATAACAAGCAAGAATTTATGAACATTCTTTCCATAAGGATGAATCCTTAGCAAGTTTCACTGATCATTTCTACCAATAATTGCAGATTTTGGTTGGAGGGAAGTGCTGGATGATTTTGATGCCCAGATTGCACTACAAGCAGCCCTTTAGCCCTATTGCAATTTGCATCAAATGATGTCTTCTGTGTTTGCGAAAGAGATTACCACCTCTCAGATGGTGGATCAATTGAAAATATTAAGAGCTACCTTTGATGCCCCAAATAGAAGTTTTAAATCAAATCCAGCATGAAATTTGGATCCCATGAAGGGGACCAAGTGCGCTAAGGAGTTGAATAACTGAACCATGCTGGGATTAAGCCTGAAGAGTTTAAACAGATCTATAAGAAGTAAAAAGTCTGTTACTAGTGCAGAGGAAAGGACATTTCGCATTGCACTGCAAGAAACCTAAAGGTCATATTAATGTGGTCCAAGTGGAAGAGTCTAAATCTGCACAGAAGTTAAGAAAAGGGCCCAAAGCCTAGATGGGGAAAAGTTTAGAGCTACGGAAAACCTGTTCCTCCTGATATTATGCACAACGAAATTGACATCAGTGATCTGTTCATGGATGAAGATGCGCAGGATCAGCTATATCAAGTAGTCAATTTAGATGTGAATGTTGTTCAAGTTCTGGAGTGAAGGGGATTAACTCTGAGAGAATTAAGGAAGTTGCTCAGCTGTATGTGCAACAACTGGCAGACAAGATTCAAGCTGCAGATAATCCAGAAGAATTGACTGAAGTCAAATTATATGAGGCAAATCTGTTGATCCCCTTTAGTGCAATCAATGTATCATTCCCTGATTTATCAGCACTTAAAAATCACACCCTCAATTTGGCTAATAATGCTGCTATACACTCAGTAAATACTATTTTACAATATTTTTAAGTGTATCTATATAGTTATACTTGTGAATCAAGTAAGGGTGAGGGCAATAGTTGACAGTAGAGCGCCCATTAATATATAGTTTTAACTAAGCCGTTGAAGAGGATGAAGATCTCACCCAATTTAAACACAAGAATAAATATGGAACAGGTGGGATGAATACCACAATCTCATGTGGAGCGTATAGCGCTCTACCACTTTGATTTGGATCCTTGGTGGTATCCACTCCAGCAAAAGTTTTGGCCAACCAAAACTATGATATTCTGATCAGGATGGAGTTTCTATGAAAATATGGAGTTATATGTAACTTCAAGGATAACACGTTAACCATATTGGGTCAGACGTTACCATTGGTTTATCAGAAGGATGGGGAAGCATTACTGAGTAGGAGATCAACTTCATCATCCTGATCTACAATAACAGTATTGTCTGATTTAATACCAACTAGTTGGCCAAAAGTGACGAGAAATGCTGACAGAAATCCTAAAAAATTGTGGAATTCCACTGAGGATCAAGAATGCGAGAACCATACCACCAGGATCAAAGATAATAGTTTACACAGGGTTAACATTAGAGATCTCAGATCTGCTGTGTGGGGAAGTTGGAAGCCCCTGGAAGAAGTCCAGAGTAGAGCCTTGGGTGGCTCCTGGAATAATTATGCCAGGCCATGGAGAAATTCGAGTTCTCCTAGAAAATATGAGTGAAAACTGGTTAAGATTGAAAATAATCAAATTGTCACATTTGTTCACCTAATCCTGACAGCTGAATTGAGGAAATTCCACAATTTTGGGATGATCAACGAAATGGGATTACTGGCAGGGGTAACTGAGAGTATCAATTTATTGGTCAATCAAGAGCAACTTTCTGATCTGACGGACAGACAGCAGGATGAGATGCTCAAATTATTTAAAAAGTATCAGGAAGTATTTGCCCAGGACAACCATGATTTGGGTTGCACAAGATATTTAATCCACAAAGGTGATAACAGGGAAAGTTTACTAATTAGAATGAGACTGATTCAATAGTCAAAGGTAGCCAAAATGTAGTAGAAGAAGAAATTAGCAAATTAGTGAATCATGGGCTTCTAATTCTGTCATCAAATCCCTGGGAGAGCCCTATCCTTATCATGAAGAAGAAGGATGGCTCTAATCAGGTGGTGTCAATTATCAGAAGCTAAATAAAATAACAAAAAAGGATTTATACCCACTAACAAGAATCAATGATGCACTATATTGATTGGGAGAAGCAAAGTATCTCTTTGTGATGGATCTAACATTGAGATATTGGCAAATCGATTTTCCAAGAGAAGACCAAGAGAAATGTGTGATTATCACTGCGCAGGGGCTTTATCAACTGACGAGGAAGCCTTAGGGTCTGTGAAATGCACCTGCAACGTTCCAGAGGGCCATTGATGCCATACTAAATGACTTGGAATTGTCATGCGTCCTGGTGTACTTGGACAATATAAATGTGTTCAGTAGGACGTTTACTGACCATTTGCACCACTTGGAGGAAGTGTTTAAGAGACTATCTGTGGCCAACCTAAAGAGTAAGCTGAGGAAGTGCCACTTCTTCTAGAAAGAGTTAGAATATCTGGAATTCATAATCAACTCTAGTGGACTGCAGCCACAAGCCAAGAAGATCAAAGCCATAGAGCAAATGGCTCTACCAAAGAATGTCCAAGATAAAAAGTGTTCCTTGAAATGGTCAGATACTATAGAAGATGCATTCAGGATTTTGCAATAATTTCCAAGCCCCTCTTCCATTTACCAAAGGATTTGGTCAAATGATTTGTTTGGAGTGAAAATATCATGTGAACATGACATAATAGTGGGGACCAACCCCAAAGATAAGGCTGGGCGCTAGGAGGCCCAGAAGGTATAGCTGCAGGCCCTTCCTGACCTGAGGCACACCCTGGACCAACGCTGGGTTCAGGCAAAATATGCCCAGGTTGGGACTAGTGGTGTGCCAAACGCCCAGCCCCTGACATTGAGCCAGGAGTTAAAAAAAACAATCTACTGAATGAATGCAGATGGTTTGATTCAGTTTGTCGAGGAGTGGGGTTTCAAAACCCATTTCATTTTTGAAATAACGCGTTTGGGTCAAAACTATAATCAATCACTTGAGTAAAGTTGGTTTCAGCCTATTCAACCAACTCAGACAGCAGTGTCACCCTATTGGTGAGTCAGTGCTTGGGCCCACTGCAGCATAACCCCTATTCCCCATTCAAGCTTAAATACAATATCCCTGACCAACATTCCTTGTTGGTCGACTTCCCAAATAAACCTTTTCCCATTATAGTTTATTTTATATTTATAATATTCCAAACGCTCCTGTGCATGAACCTCTTTGAGGAGGTATCACGCTCAATTAACCTCGCCATAGCAAATACCATGCAGTTATCTCTTTATGCACCGTTTGTTCGCCCAGGTTCACTCCAACCTGAGCCGCTTAGCCCCTTTCTCTATGTGCACCGCATTGCTTTTGGTGGGTTTTTTATTGGAAAACTCGCACTTTTATGCCTAAGTAGTTATTGCTCCAGCACCCTCTGCTGGGCTCTAATTACTTTAGCATTAACGGCTAGTTCCCTGGCGTTGGCCTTGTGCACTGCCACGCTGGGAACAGGAGAGTTATATACACTCTCCTTACATAAGTCAACCAACCCCTTTTTTATGTGTACGAACTTTTTCTGTGTGGACCTTTTCCAAAGTGGAAACAGCGGGCGCCACTGTGGGTTTTAGCTGTCATTAGCAGCACCGCTGTTTCCTCTTTTTCCTGAAGGTTGGAGCAACTTGGCGATAATATGGTTGCCTCCAACTGAGAGGTATCCACCCTTTGTGTTTGTACCTGGTGGATTCCAATGCTTTGACATCCAAAAGTTGTGATTCCCCAACTTTCCACCAAATTAATTAAATTCTACTCTGAGAAATGAGTTTCCCTTCGCCAGTGCATTCAGATGATGCTGACAGAATCAGCGCAGATGGGCCTGGTGGTGTTGGCCTTGGATAACATTGGGCATTCCAAAGCAGTCCAAAGGTTAGGGTCATTCACATCAGAAAATGTGTTTTATAATGAAAACTTGGACTCTACCTCTGAACCGTTTATTAGTTCATATGGCCTGGATGAGGACCCTATTCCGATATATCAGATTACCCCTAAGAACCCACGGTTGACCTCTACCATGATCCGGCGCACTCAGGAAGTGGATAAGGAACTTCGTTTAAAATATGATAAAGTATATGCCCTGCAGAAGGCATGGTGGGGTATGTGGCCTCAGTAATAAGAGTGGCCGACTATTCCTCTTCGTTTTTTGATTCCAAAACAGATTCTTTTGGAGTGCTTGAGCCAGAGGAAGCAATTTTTGGTGAAGTATTGTCATTGTCTACCATAGATAAAGACTTTTCTGAGTATTTTCTACTAATTGCTACCCTCTCCTCTCCTTTAGGGAAGCTCACCACTACTATTTTGGTGGATACTGGCGCCTCTAAAAACTTTATGGACCAGTACTTAGTCATCTACCTTGGACTGAATCACTTTCCAGGTGAAGTGATTAGAGGAGAAGCGTCCCAAGGTATTCCCACTCTGAAGATCATTGGGACAGTGACTATCAGGTTGGCAAGTACCACTTGTCTGATCACTTCATTGCGATCAAAACCTCATATTCCCTATCATTCTGGGTGTGGAGTGGTGGCGGGAGTTTGACATTAAAACTAACCTGAAGGAGAATACCCTGTCCCTCACCATGAAGAATGGTCTCACATTCATTGTGCCTTTGTCAGAAGAGAACGCCCAGGGAAATTTCCCCACTGGCCCCACCGTCTCCCTTGTCACCTTGCCTCAATGCAGAAGCAGCTCAGTGGAAATTCCTATGCCTTCTTGCTTGGAGGGTTTGGAATCCTCTTTTAATGCAGCATCTGCCAACGCACTCCCTTAAGCACTCCAAGTTAATTGTGACTTCAAGCTTATGGTGGATCTGGTGCATATCTCTTCCCCTATTTACCCATTGACTTTCTGGGAGGAGGAGGCGTTGGATGTGTGGGTAAAGGAACAGTTGGTTAAAGGTGCGATTTTTCAGCGTACCTCCCCTGTATGCTCCCCCCTACTCTTTGTGGATAAGTCTGATGGTACTTTACGCCCTGCATAGACTATGGTAATCTCAATACCGTTACTGTACCAGACCTCCATCCCATCCCTTTAGATTCACATATTTCACGCTATGTAAAGAAGGCGAAGGTCTTCTTCAAGATGGATTTCCTCAATGTATTCAATCATATCTGGATTAAAAAGAGACAAGAGTGGTTGACCGCATTCCATACCAGAAAAGGGATCTTCCAGTTTCAGGTCATGCCCTTTGGGCTTAATATTGCCCCTGCTATCTTTCAACTCCACATTGATGCCGCGTTGGGGGACCTGTTAGGGGTATGCGCGGTTGCCTAAATGGACGATATTCTGGTGTTTTACCCTGACCATGAGTCCCATGCAGTCCACCTTTGGAAAGTGGCGGAGCGGTTAAAGGCAGCCAGCCTTACGTTGAAAATTTCTAAGTGCGAGTTCTTCAAGTCCCAGGTCTCATTTCTGGGCAACGTCACGTTTGACCAGGGACACATGATAACTACTGACAAGGAGAAGGCGATTTGTAAGTGGCCTACCCCCACCTCAATCAAGGAATTAAGGAGCTTTTGGGGACATGCACATCCCTAAAGAAGTTCAATCCTAATTTATCTGAGGTGGCAGCTCCCCTATACAAGGCTAGCGGTGCCAAGGTGCTTCAGTGATCCCCCATTTTGAAGGGTGCTTTTCAAGAAGTGAAGTGCACACTGTTGTCCATGACAGTTCTTTGCCATGTTAACCCTTCGAAGGAGTTCATTGTGTCTACTGATGCCTCCAACTTCACCATAGTGGCTGCCTTGTTACAAGTAGGCGAAGATGGGATAGAGCATCCGGTGGGATATTTTTCTAGGAAAATGTCTTTACCAGAGTTGAATTACGCCGCTTATGATAAGGAGTTATTGGCAGTGGTGGACGGCGCTGATTTATTGGCGTCACCACTTGCATGGCTCATCCCAACCTTTCCAGGTATGTAAAAACCACCGTGCCTTGCTGTACTACCGCGCTCCTCATGTCTTAACCCCACGGCAGACCCATTGGCATGAGACCCTTACCCAATTCGCATTCACATATGAGTTCACCAAGGGCAAGGATAATGGTTTGGTGGATGCTTTGAGCCGCAACCCTGCATTACCCCTGGCCCCAAGGAGGTAGAAGTGCACAAAACCCAGGTGATGATTCTTCCAAGTAAACTTCTGCCTCAACGGCCCTCTCCCCTGGCCAACAGGCCAGCGCTTGCACCTCTGGAAAACGCGGAGGAATATGGTATGTTCAGGAAGGTAGTCCTTTCTCAGCCGCTAGAAGTGGAATATACTACATTAATTGATAAGTGCAAGTTGAATCAAGAGGATCTTTTCAGGGGCTATCAAATGAAGGATGAGATGGTGTGGTTCCAGGGCGCCTATGGGTTCCTGCTGGACTACTGCGCCTGGAAATCATCCGGGATCATTATGATGGACTTACTATTGGTCATCATGGTAAAGCAAAGACATTAGAGTTAATCCAGTGCACATACAATTGAAAGGGCTTGCCTGCTCAGGTGGGGCGGTACTGTAAGGAATGTTTAGTCTGCAACCAAATGAAGCCAAATTGTCAACCCTTAGCGGGGTTGTTGGTACCTGTCCAGAAAGCTGAAGGACCCCTGGACTTCCCTATTGGTGGACTTTATTGTAGAACTACCTGGCTCAGATGGTTATGATGCCATCATGGTGGTGGTGGACCAGTTTACAAAGTTCGCTCACTTCATTCCGTGCAGAACTACAATAACCGCGGCTGAGATGGCCAGTCTTTTCGTCATGCATGTTTTTGCGCTCCATGGAGTTCCCCAAGAGATTATCAGTGACTGGGGACCCCAGTTTATTCTTTCTTTAAGAAGAGTTGTGTAAGACTCTCCAGATTCGCCCTTGTCATTCAACTGCCTACCATCCTTAATCAGATGAGCAGACTGAACGAGTGAACCAGTGCTTGGAACAGTTCCTGCGGTGTTACACCGCCGCAGATCATTCAGATTGGGATTCTCACCTTCCAATGGCCCAATTTAGTTACAACAACACTTTGCATTCTTCAATCAGTTGTTCCCCTTTTTCGCCAGCCATGGCTTTAACCCCACCTTTAACATGGAGCACAGCTGTGGGTCAAAGGTTGAATAGGTGGTGGACTTTGCCAAGACTATCAAGAAGGTCCACCAGGGGGTTTCCACAAGTTAAGAGGCGGCAATGCAAGTTTATAAGGAGAATTCTGATGGTAAATGCCGAGTGGGTCCAGCGTATAAGGAAGGGGATCTCATGATGCTTGATGCTTGTAACATCCCTATCAAGCAGCCATGTAAGAAGCTGGGATCAAAGAGGACTGTCCCCTACCGCGTTGTTAGAAAGGTGGGCCATGCCTCATACCAGCTAGATCTTCACCCTTCATTTTGTATCTTCTCTGTGTTTCATGAGAGCAAACTGACGTTGTTCAAGGGCCGCCTATCAGAGACTCCTGAGGCCTGTCTCATGGATGGAGCGCCAGAGTGGGAGGTGGAAGAAATAGTTGCCTTACTGCCACACTAAATGAAGACTTGAGTACCTGATATCCTGGAAGGGCTTTAACGCTGCAGAGAACAGTTGGGTTTTAGCGCGCAACTGTGTGCATGCCCAAGATCTGATTGACGCCTTCCACCAGTGTTTTCCCTAGGCTGCTGGATACCAACCTAAACTGACCGTCGCTGCCATGAAGTTGGCCCCTGCCCACAAGAACTTTTCCCTGGAGCAAGCCCCTGTAGGGGGTTGAGCCCCATTGGGAGGAGAGGGTAATGTCATGTGCACATGACATAATAGTGGGGACCAACTCCAAAGACAAGGCTGGGCGCCAGGAGGCCCAGAAGGTGAAGCTGCAGGCCCTTCCTGACCTGAGGCACACCCTGGATTAACGCTGGGTTCAGGAAAAATATGCCCAAGTTGGGACTAGTGGTGTGCCAAACGCCCAGCTCCTGACATTAAGCCAGGCGTTAAAACAAACAATCTACTGAATGAATGCAGATGGTTTGATTCAGTTTGTTGAGGAGTGGGGTTTCAAACCATTCCATTTTTTAAATAACGCGCTTGGGTCAAAACTAACTTTAATCAATCACTTGAGTGAAGTTGGCTTTGGCCTATTCAACCAACTTGGATGGCTTTGTCGCCCTATTGGTGAATCAGTGCTTAGGCCCAATGCAGCATAACCTCTATTCCCCTGTTTAAGCTTAAATACATTTTCCCCAACCAACATTCCTTGTTGGTCAAAGTCTGAATAAACCTTTTCCCAAAAAAATTTATTTTGTTATATAATATTCCAAATGCTCCTGTGCATGAACCTCTTTGAGGAGGTATCACGCTCAATTAACCTCGCCATAGCAAATACCTTGAGCTATCCCTTTATGCACTGTTTGTTTGCCCAGGTTCCCTCCAACCTGAGCCGCTTAGCCCCTTTCTCTATGTGCACTGCATCACTTTTGGTGGGTTTTTATTAAAACTCACACTTCTATGCCTAGGTAGTTATTGCTCCATCACCCTCTTCTAGGATCTAATTACTTTAGCATTAATGGCTAGTTCCCTGGAGTTGGCCTTGTGCACCGTGCACTTCCACGCTGGGAAAAGGAAAGTTATAGACACTCTCCTTACAGAAAAGGCCTAGAGATCCTTTGATGAGTTACGCCAGTATTTAATAAATTCTCCAATTTTGAATTATCTAAATTTCAATTTAGAATTTATAATACAAACTGATGCTTCGTTGACAAAATCAGGCGCCATATTGAGTCAAGTAAATGAACTTGGGGGAAAGCATCAGGTGGCATATGTGAGCTGGACACTATCAGATGCTGAGAGGAACTACATTATGGCTGAGAATGAATGCTTTGCAGTCATTTATGCATGTAAACAGTCTTGGGTGTATATCTATGGAATTCACTTCAAAGTGGTGATGGACCACTCCTCGTTGCATTAGCTGCACAATTTATGAGAACCAGAAGAATGACTGCCCAATGGGCATTAAGGTTCCAGGCTTATTATTATGAGATAGTCCACCAAGATGAAGCTTCTCATCAGAATGCAGATGGCTTATTGCAGTTACCAATGGTCCAGGTAGTATACCAGCAGGCAGATGAGCTATTCCAGAGAATGGTTGATGAAGAAATCAGGAACAAGCCCCAAGGAATCCAAGGTGCACTTCAATAAGCGATGGAAAACACTGAGACCATGGATTGACAAGTTTACAAGATGATCAATGGGAAGTGATTAATATTCCCAAAGCCATCAGAATGAGCAGCTATCGTTCAATCCACTCAGAAGGTTGTTGGCATGGAGGCCTTAGAAAAATGACCAATCATATATGCCAGTACTACTGGGAGTCCATCAACTACAATGTTGTGGACTATCTGGCTTGCTGTGTGAAGTGCCAGTTGCACAAGCTGCATAAGAATATGTTTGGATACCAACTGGTCCACCCTGGATTTGCTTAGTATATGGTGTCCATTGATGTGATGGGGCCACTGATAATGAGCACAGGGGGGTTCATATACATAATGGTTGCTATTGACCATCTGATGAGATGGGTTGAGATGAAGGCCCTGTCAAAAGTAGATGTTACAAGCACTGCAAAGTTTATCTTAGATCAAGTAGTATACCAACATGGATGCCCGCAGGTCCTGCTGAGCAACAATGAAATGAATTTCACGTCTCATGTGATCCCATGATTGAATGAAATAATGTGGATCTGAGGAGCCATGTCTGTACCCTACCAGCCAGAGATGAGTGGTCTGGTAGAACGAGTCAATGGGATGCTGGCTATGACGCTGAGGAAGCTGGTCTCAGGAAAAACTTGTGCATGGGGAATGTACCTTAGTTTTGTGACGTTTGCCTAAAATATAAGTTATCATACAGCAACGGGAAAAATGCCATTTGAGCTGCTATATGGAAGGAAGGCCGCGTTGCTACCAATTTTATATTTGGTGGTGGAACCAACATTGAGGATGAGTGCTAAGCAGTACCTGAACCAATTTATAAATATCCTGATCAAAATGAAATCTCAAGCATTCAATATGACTTTAAATAAAAGAAATTTGAGAAAAAAATGATGGTTATTAATAACTGACTGGCTTAATAAGAATACTGAATAGTTGAAAGAGTTGCCTATTGTGATATGCATGGTTTTAGGAGAAGAAACAAGCTGGATGCGTTGTGGTTGGGTCCATACAAGATTATTGCCAAGATGGCAATGGATGCCTAATCCATCAAGAATTTCTTGGATAAAAGTATAGTAGATTGAGTCCATGTAAGTATTTAAAGTAATGGATTGATAAAAAAATAATAAAAAAAGAGTTCCCAAAGGACTGCTGAAACATTAAGTTGGATATGTCCTATGATTTGGTTAAGTCTGAAAAAGGACTGCTAAACCAAACTAGATGGTTAAGTCTTAAAAGTAAGACCTCTGAGTCATAGAAAACTGGTAGGTCTAATTATACCTAGGAACCATTTTGTAGGGATAAAATAAAATATGAACTGCTGAACTAAGAAAAGATTAAGTCCCATAGAAAAAAGAAGAAAAATTAAAAGATGGTTAAAAATTAAGGAAAAAATATTAAAACGCATAGAAAAAAAGATATATTTTATATTATTATTTTTTATTGGTATCTTCAACTTGGGGATAATTCCGCCTATGTTGCCTCCTGGGAGAGAGGAGATTGATCACAGTAGGAGTAAACAACCCATAAAAATCTATATGGGATCAGATGCTAGTGAGGGCTAGACCTACTAAAAACCAAATTTGTTGAGCGGATGCTGATCCCTGCAAGAAAGTGACTAGGGGAAGAGAGATGGAAATATTGGAACATGCTAAATGTGATACCCTGAATTGGGGAGGGAAGCAACAGAACAAGAAGCGGCAGTCAGCATGTAACCTTAAGTAATCCCAATATGGCACTGGAGCCAGAAGATTGGTCTTGAGCACTTGCCAAAGGGCTTCATCAGGAACACTGGACATATGGACTGGCATTAAGCAAGGGATACTAAGTGGGGTTGCTGAATCATGCCCCCTATTAAAGCCATCAGTGGAAGATACTTATGGGACACACCAGAAATGAGATAGTCATGCAGGGAGCAAATGGCATCCTGCAGATGGTGACTATGAACTTTTTGGAGAGAAAGCAGAATAAGCAATGAAAGCCAGGAGAGGCTGAAACCTTTGTGGCCCAAAGTTGAAGAATTAGCTGGAAAAGCAAAGAGCATAGGCTGCAACATCTTGATCTAAGATGTTTTTGAGATTGGAGGAGTTCAGAGCTATGGACAAAGCCTTGGTTACTTGGGACCTTAATTCTGCGTAGAGGAGTTTAAAATGTTCACTGTTTCTGATGGCTAGTTTGGATTCAAAACAGCTGGCTTGTAATACTGACTGAGTCAGAAAAGTAACTCTGGAATCAAGTCTGATTTGGTAAGGAATGAACAATCAAGAGTGGAGGGCATTGTTTCAGGAAATTTAACGATTATGGTAGGAGAATCTACAAATGGAGCTGAATTCAGGAGAGTTTTGAAATATAACTTGGGAATTGATGAAAAAAAGGATGTGTCACGAGTTGTTCAAGACAATAGCTAACCTGGTTTAGTCAGTATTAATTACCGTTTCTGGTAATTCCATGAAAGGACTGTCCATGGGTACTTGAATAGGAGTATGAGTCCTGAAAGGACCATATAAGATGTTCTGAAGCGCATATTGACTCATCAGCTGGAAAAAGCTGAAGGTCTTTATCAAACATGCTATTAAGCAGTTGTTAGTACTGAGACAACAAATATGACATATGAGCTGGATGAGAGGGGGTGTCAGACTTATATGATAGTTGACATTATGCACTCTGAAATCAACTAAGTTCTAAGTTTGGATAAAATTAATCTCAAAAATTAATGGAATAAGCTCTCCAGAGAAGCATTTAGAATGATATAAGCCAAGAAGCTATTATGAGAAATGACAAGAGTAAATATAAATGAGCACTCTTAATTGCACCATGAAACAAACATTGACAGCAAGAATCTCCTTTCAAAAATGAGGAAAAATCAGGAAATCAAGGATGCCAGACCAAGAATCCTTGAATATGACAGTGGGTCATATGCCCTGATGGGGGGAAATTAGATCCTGAGATTAATATTATCATGAGTAAATCGATCAGCCTGGCATGACAGAAGATCATGGGAACCATGCTCTGAGTAGGCAGTAGCAAGGAGTAAGAGGAAGAGAGCCGCATGCCAACGGTTTTCCTGAGCAGCGTTGAGTACTGATTAACCATATTCCACTTAAACAAAAGAAATATTTGAGCTAGTGTCCAAAGCGGTGTTCTCCTGTCCTAATTCTTTTCTCTCTGGAAATCTAGGCAAGAGGGGGATGTGTTGGGACTTTTGCCCATATTCCCAAACAACTAGATTACCAGGGGTCGCTAGGGGATAACTTCCTATAGCAAAGTGAATTGGATATCAGTTGACCCTGATTTCAGGGTAGCAATGTTTGGGGGATTTTAGATAATTTGCCTGGGTTGGATCTGTCAAGGATTGATCTGGGTGAACGCTTAAGATCTCATCGGGCAGAGTTACCAACAAAATTGGCATCTGATAGTTGATTGATGAATAACTATCAAGTGTACTAATTGGGATCAGTTGGGTTTCATCACCAACCAAGTTGGGAATTTAAGGATCAAGTTGTGAGGCAAGTGATACCGCTTTCAACTAGAAAATTGATCAGTTGGTTTGTGACCTGCCTCAATGGGTAACAATTCCCATTACCTAAGCAGGCTGCTTGCCAAATATGGTTATTTTGTTGGGATGAGAGGAAAGTGTTAGAGACACGTTTTCTGACTCTTTCCATTTTTAGGCCTCAAGGATGTCCAATGATGGAATCCTAGCCAGGATGGGGAAGACCATCGCTGATGAGATGACAGTGGGCAATTCAATAGCAACAGCTGCTGTTTCTTTTATGAGGTGCCAATTGAGTGTTGGGCACCAAATTCCCACTATAAATTCCCCTAAGAATTCACTTAATAAAAAAGATACTTTACAGTGCACTTTACCATATTCTATTCTTCTTCAAGGAAATTATTGGTGTTTGCTATAATTGGGAGACTCTTTAGGATAAAGAGTAAGGATCTGAGCGTAAATCCAGAGAAGAGAAGCTGAGCTGAATTGGGGATTGCTGCCAACTGTGTGTCACCAGAGAGAAGCTGTAAATGAGGATCTGAGCATGGATCAAGCTATACGGTATAAGGGAATGAATACCTATTGAGGACATCTTAAGTATTTTGAGGGGAAATACTGGTCAAACGTTAGATCCAATACTAGTGCTTATTCAAATATGGATGATAGTCAACATATTATTATCAAATGAATACATATTAATATCAGACAACGTGGAGAATTGCACCACACTGAACCTGTGCAGTTAATTAATTTAGGGGTAATCAGCAAAGAACAATCAAGAAACCCTCAAATTTTAACACTATATAACCTACTCATTAAGCTAGAACTTTAGGAGGATGAAGTTGAACCAGTTTTGAAAATGCTAAGAATACATGCTTAAAATATAAAGGTTCTTGATAAAACTCTACAAAAAATTCAGAATCAACTAGCTATCTTGCAACCTTTGGAATGAGTATCAGTTATAATGGAAGCTCACAATACCTTAGGCCATGGAGAAGCCAGGAAAACTTATAAATGGAACAATTATAGCTACTATTGAAAAGAAATATTGTACTCTGTAGTTAAAGACATATATGCTTGAATCACTTTTAAAAAGCAGATGCTGCATAAGGCTAAGTACAAGTATAAGCCAATGAACCCATGGTAGCCATTTCATACCATCAGTTTAGACGTCATGTTCCATTACCTGAATTCACAGGAGGGAATCAATATATCCTTGTAGGGATCAATTATTTCATAAAATTGGAACAAAGTATTTGCCATTTCCTCACACAACGCTAAAGCTACTACTTAACTTTTTTTATCAAAATAAATACTAAGCATCGTTGCCCGCAGAAATATGGGTATCTTAGCTATAAGCATGGGAACTCAAAACTATTCTCAGCACCATACAACCCTTCAATTAATGGGAATGTAAAGAATGAAAATGGAACGTTAGCTTCAATACTACAAAAGATGACTGCTACTAACCCTTTACATTGGGACTAATATCTCCCAAGTGCATTGATGGCTTATATGATAAGTTTCCATTTGATCATTAAAATGTCATCCTTCAAGGCCTTATACGGAGGAGAACCAGGTATCCCTGCTTACTAGCTAATGAGGTTACCAGTTATAATATCAAAGTGCGTGAGAAAGTTCTAAGAAGATTAGCATAAAACTAATCCAACTTCAGTCAGAGTCAATGGCAAATGTAGCCAAGATGATAATGAGAGAAGGCAAAGCAGCAATATATCTTGCCAAATTCACCCGCCTTTAAGAATTTAGACTAAGTCCTTTACTATCACAATTGTATAGCACCCCATGGAGAAAAGTTATATTTCATCTGGGATAGGCCATATGCTATCACTTACAAATGAAAATACAAATATTCAATCAAGCCTTGTAAACAGAGTTACAATAAACCGTGTACACAACTGATCCTTGTATCAGTACTCCCTGGCAATATTCTTGAGGAAGTGATGTCAGATATAAGTATATTGGACATGATGGGAAAAATATTGGTAATTCGACTACCTCAACCAAATTGAAGCTTGGACCTGAGAAGGAAGTTAAAGGAAATACCTCAATAAAATTACTTGGAGAAATTGTTAGTCAGCACAGCTCAATTTGACTTTAAGGAAATCTGATGGACCAAATTGAGCCTAAGATACCCTAATATGAAATCCTGCTTAATCAAAATTATAGATCATCAGAAGATCAGGCAACAATTACTCAAAGTGACTTTTAGGGAAGTAAATTAAGATGAACCCAAAAAGGTTAAAAATCAAGAATGATAAATGCTCAACCTATGTTACCCCCAGTCTCATACATAATTGGGTATTTAAATCATAATTTTGCCTTATCAAAAACATGATAGAAAGGCATTGTACCTTTTGGAATGTATCACCTGACCAAGAGCTTCCCTTCCAGATCTCACCCTTCCATTATTTTATTAACCATTTTCCTTTTTGAGGTTTATATTGTTAAAGGTGGCATAAAAAACCCTATTCTAATCCATAATAAAGGTACATCATTAATTTTATATCTCATTATGGTACTTGACTTAAATAAGTCCGCTTTTATGTACTCACCATAGGACGTATACTCTAGCTAACAAAATATAAGCGGTGACTTAGCACCCTTTGAAGTAAAAATATACTTATTATGCGACTTAGTCAGATTTAAGTATTGACTGTCAGGCTTCTTGATCATAGCACCGTAGAGCTTAAAAATAAAGCCTAACAAAGCCTAAGATATCCCAAGTTGAAAATAAGTCTAATTAAAGTGAAGGTTCATTATAAGGTCAGGTGACTAATACTCAAGGTGCCACTTAAGGCAGTAAATTAAGGCAAACTCACAAAAGGGTAAGAATCAATGATCTGCTTAATGATCATCCTAAGTGATACCAAGTCTCATCTGACTTGGTACATCCAACTTACAATTCTGACCTATCAAAAATATTCTACAAGGACATTATACTATCCATAATGCATCTCCTGACCAAGATCCTCCTATAAAGATTTCTACCTCCATTATTTTTTAATTCTTTTCCTTTTGAGGTTTATACTATTAAATGTGACATATAAAGCCCCTATTCTATACTATAATAAAATTACGTCATTAGTTCTATATCTCATTTTGGTACTTGACTTCAATACATTCACTTCACTATACTTATCTTTGGACAGGTACTCTAGCTGATGGGACATAAATGGTGACTTGGCACCCTTTAAAATAAAGATATAGTTGTTGTATGTCTTAGATGGCTTCAAATATCGACTGTCAGGCTTCTTGGGAATAGTTTATCAAGCTAAAAAATTGAAGCCCAACAAGAATAAGATGTTCATTTCATTTATATTCTCAATGATTAATATTTAGTTTTTATTTCTTTATTAGTGGTCTCAATTCTCCTTACAGCTAGGGTTCCTTTTCATAATTGGTGTGGTGTTAGAATGGGCTCTACTAGCATTTACCTTGAAATGCTAAAGTTTGTTTTGTAAATCTGCTAATTAGTGCTCCAATGTTTGTGATCTTGAATGGATGGTTTCTACCTCTCTCACCAGGGCGTAAGAGGAGTCTTCAACATGATAGGCTATATTTCCTCAACATTAATCTGTCCTTGAGGATCCTCATGATCTTCAACCTGGTCTGATGGTGCCATCCCTTTAGGGTCACCACAGTCAGCTTATCAGCATTTGCTTGCTTAACTTGGGTGTTTGACTTGTTGGTGGAGGTTCTGTCAACCACAGAATAGACACTAGGCAACCCTTTACTAGGCATATAAACCTCGCTGAGTAATTCTTCTTCTGAGGCTACCTGGTGTAGCATTGATTGCAGTTTGGAGCTAATCATTGCCCTGTTGGAGGTATTCTTATTGACACTCTTTGACATAACTTACGTATGTTGGCCTCTAGCACAAGGCTTAGCAGAAACCTTGACTAACCTATCCCTTGGCATTATTGGCAATCAAGGTATCCTTCCTTGTAAATTTTCTGTTTCTTAGATCACATACCAGTTGCTGACAATCAATTCAGCTAGACCAAATCTAATTGAAAACAAGGGATAAAGTTGAGATTCCCTGGTTAGAGCTTTTTTTAAAAAAATAAAAGTAAAGTTTTTTACTTTTTGCATAAAATAAATATAAGATAGAATGGAAACTGGTAATAAAATGAGTAGGGTATGGTGATATTATAGTAGTTTTACAAACCCCTTGTAACCCTATTCTTGATCTCTGCCTTGGAGGCAGCATCCATTTTACTTAATTTTTGTATTTGTAAGCTCCATCTCATAGTGGACATCCTTGAACCAGGATGTTTGGTAGCCTCTATTTCAATTACTGCTTTTGGGTTTGTGGCTGCAACACCAGTTCTGGTTATTGCTCCCCTCCTTATTTGGTAATTTTCTAATCAGGTCAAGATTTGTAGAAAGGTGCTAATTATGATGTGCCTCAATTCAAAATTTGATTGAATTTCAATTTTGCTTGGTTGCATTTTTGGATAATGTTCAGATGGAAGGTTTGATTTTCTTCTGTTGAGGTAACTTAGTTCAGATGGTTGTTTGGTCATTCCTTTGTCCTTAGATGTTTTGTATGGGTTTACTCTGTCTTTGGTTAAGTGTGAATTACTTCTTCCCCCTTAAAGGCTTAGAAGGTAGTCAAAATTCAAAGTCTTCAGAAGTGATATTGCTGTCTTCAAGTAATATCTTTGGTTGGACGGTGTCAAATTATCCCATGTGACATATTCCTGACTGGTAAATTTCTTAGGCTGCCATTGTCTATGAAAGGGGTTCATCTCCTTTATCCGCATTTTTATCTTGTATTTGAAAATCTTGCAGTGACTGTATACTGGTAGGGTTCCTTACAAAGGGTGTAAGGAGAGTGTCTATAACTATCCTGTTCCCAGCGTGACAGTGCACGGTGCACAAGGCCAACGCCAGGGAACTAGCCGTTAATGCTAAAGTAATTAGAGTCCATCAGAGGGTGCTGGAACAATAACTACCTAGGCATAGAAGTGCGAGTTTTACAATAAAAAACCCACCAAAAGCGACGTGGTACACATAGAAAAAGGGGTTAAGCGGCCCAGGTTGGAGGGAACCTGGGTGAACAAACGGTGCATGAAGGGATAGCTGAGAAGTATTTGCTATGGCGAGGTTAACAGAGCGCGAGACCTCCTCAAAGAGGTTTGTGCGCAGGAGCGATCAGAATATCATAAATTTAAAATAAACTTCAATGGGAAAAGGTTTATTTGGGAAGTTGACCAACAAGGAATGTTGGTCAGGGAAAGTGGATTTAAGCTCAAGCGGGGGAATAGGGGTTATGCCGCAGTGGGCCCAAGCACTGACTCACCAATAGGGTGACACTGCTGTCAAAGTTGGTTGAATAGGCCAAAATTGACTTCACTCGAGTGATCAATTGAAGTTGGATTCAGCCTGAGTGCATTATTTCGAAAATGGAATGGGTTTGAAACCCCACTCCTCGACAAACTGAATCAAACCATCTGCATTCATTCAGTAGATTGTTTGTTTTAACGCCTGGCTCAATGTCAGGAGCTGGGCGTTTGGCACACCACTAGTCCCAACTTGGGCATATTTTGCCTGAACCCAGCGTTGGTCCAGGGTGTGCCTCAGGTCAGGAAGGGCATGCAGCTTCACCTTCTTGGCCTCCTGGCGCCCAGCCTTGTCTTTAGAGTTGGTCCCCACTATTATGTCATGTGCACATGATATTACCCTCTCCTCCCAATGGGGCTCAACCCCCTCCAGGGGCTTGCTCCAGGGAAAAGTTCTTGTGGGCAGGGGCCAACTTCATGGCAGCGACGGTCAGTTTAGGTTGGTATCCAGCAGCCTGGGGAAAACACTGGTGGAAGGCGTCAATCAGACCTTGGGCATGCACACAATTGCGCGCTGGAACCCAACTGTTCTCTGCAGCGTCAAAGACCTTCCAGGATACCAGGTACTCAAGTCTTCATTTAATGTGGCGAAAGGCAACTATTTCTTCCACCTCCCATTCTAGCGCCCCATCCACGAGATAGGCCTCAGGAGTCTCTTATGGGGGCCCTAGAATAACGTCAGTTTGCTCTCATGAAACACAGAGAAGATCTGTAATGAGGGGGAGATCTAGCTGGTAAGAGGCATGGCCCACCTTTCTAACAACGCGGTAGGGGCCAATCCTCTTTGATCCTAGCTTCTTACATGGCTGCTTTATTGAGATGTTACAAGCATCAAGCATCACGAGATCCCCTTCCTTGTATGCAGGGCCCACTTGGCGCTTCCCATCAGCGTTCTCCTTATATAACTGCATAGCCGCCTCCAAGCTTGTGGAAACCCCCTGATGGACCTTCTTGATTGTCTTGGCAAAGTCCACCACCGCTTCAACCTTTGACCCACAGCTGTGCTCCATGTTAAAGGTGGGGTTAAAGCCATGGCTGGCGAAAAACGGGGAACAGCCAATCGAAGAGTTCAAGGTATTGTTGTAGCTAAACTGGGCCATGGGAAGGTGAGAAGCCCGATCTTACTGATCTGCAGCGGTGTAACACCGCAGAAACTGTTCCAAGCACTGGTTCACTCGTTCAGTCTGCTCATCTGACTAAGGATGGTAGGCAGTTGAATGACAAGGGCGAATCTGGAGAGTCTTACACAACTCTTCCCAAAAGAAAGAGGTAAACTGGGGTCCCTGGTCACTGATAATCTCTTGGGGAACTCCATGGAGTGCAAACACATGCATGACGAAAAGCCTGGCCATCTCAGCTGCGGTTATTGTAGTTCTGCAAGGAATGAAGTGGGCGAACTTTGTAAACTGGTCCACCACCATGATGGCATCGTAACCATCTGAGACAGGTAGTTCTACAATAAAATCCACTGATAGGGAAGTCCAGGGCCCTTCAGCTTTCTGGACAGGTACCAACATCCCCGCTAAAGGTTGACGATTTGGCTTCATTTGGTTGCAGACTAAACATTCCTTGCAGTACCGCCGCACCTGAGCAGGCAAGCCCTTCCAATTGTATGTATGCCAGACTAACTCTAATTCATTGTTTACCAGGATGACCAATGGTAATTCCATTATGATTGTCCCAGATGATTTCCAGGCGAAGTGGTCCAGCAGGAACCCATAGGTGCCCCTGAAACCACACCATCTTATCCTTCATGTGATATCCCCTGGAGAGATCCTCTTAATTCAACTCGCACTTAGCAAGTAACATAGTATATTCCGCTGCCAGCAGCGGGAAAAGACTACCTCTCTGAACATACCATATTCCTCCGCGTTTTCCAGAGGTGCAAGTGCTGGCCCATTGTCCAGGGGAGGGTCGTTGAGGCAGAAGTTTGATTGGAGGAATCATCACCTGGGTGTTGTGCACTTCTACTTCAAGGGGCCAGGGGCTAATGCAGGTTTGCATATTAAAGCATCCGCCAAACCATATTCCTTGCCCTTGGTGGACTTATACGAGAATGCAAATTGGGCAAGGATCTCATGCCATCGGGTCTGATGTGGGGTTAGGACATGAGGGGCGGTTATACAGCAAGGCACGGTGGTCTGTACATATGCAGAATGGTTGGGTAGAGCCATGCAAGTGGTGACGCCAATACATCAGCGCCTCCACCGCTGCTAGTAGCTCCTTATCATAAACGGCGTAATTCAACTCTGGCAAAGACATTTTCCTAGAAAAATATCCCATTGGATGCTCTATCTCATCTTCGCCTACTTGTAACAAGGCAGCCGCTATGGCGAAGTTGGAGGCATCAGTTGACACAATGAACTCCTTTTAAGGGTCAACATGGCAAAGAACAGTCGTGGACAACAGTGTGCACTTCACTGCTTGGAAAGCATCTTCCAAAGTGGGGGACCACTGAAGCACCTTGGCACCGCTATCCTTGTATAGGGGAGCTGCCACCTCATATAAATTAGGAGTGAACTTTTTGAGGAATGGCATGTCCCCAAAAAGCTCCTCAATTCCTTGACTGAGTTAGAGTAGGCCACTCACAAATCGCTTTTTCCTTGTCACTAGTTATCATGTGTCCCTGGTCAAACATGACGTTGCCCAGAAATGTGACCTGGGACTTGAAGAACTCGCACTTTGAAATTTTCAATGTAAGGCTGGCTGCCTTTAACCGCTCCACCACTTTCCAAAGGTGGACTGCATGGGACTCCTAATCAGGGGAAAACACCAGGATATTATCCATGTAAGTGACCGCGCATACCCCTAACAGGTCCCCCAACTCGGCATCAATGCGGAGTTGAAAGATAGCAGGGGCATTTTTAATCCCAAAGGGCATGACCTGAAACTGGAAGATCCCTTTTCTGGTATGGAATGCGGTCAACCACTCTTGTCTCTTTTTAATCCAGATCTGATTGAACGCGTTGAGGCAATCCAGCTTGGAGAAGACCTTCGCCTTCTTTACATAGTGTGGAATCTGTGAATCCAAAGGGATGGGATGGAGGTCTGGTACAGTAACGTTGTTAAGGTTACCATAGTCTATGCAGGGGCGTAAAGTACCATCAGACTTCTCCACAAAGAGTAGTGGGGAGCAGACAGGAGAGGTACGCTGAAAAATCGCACCCTTGGCTAACTGTTCCTTTACCCACACATCCAACGCCTCCTCCTCCCAGAAAGTCAATGGGTAAATAGGGGAAGAGATACGCACCAGATCCACTATGAGCTTGAAGTCACAATCAAACTCAGAGTGCTCAGGGAGTTCATTGGCAGATGCTGCATCAAAAGAGGATTCCAAAACCTCCAAGCAAGAAGGTATAGGAATTTCCACTGAGGGATTCTGCATTGAGGCAAGGCGACAAGGGAGATGGTGGGGCCAGTGGGGCAATTTCCCTGGGCGTTCTCTTCTGACAAAGGCACAATGAATGTGAGACCATTCTTCATGGTGAGGGACAGGGTACTCTCCTTCAGGTTAGTTCTAACGTCAAACTTCCGCCACCACTCCACACCCAAAATGATAGGGAACAAAAGATTTTTGATCGCACTGAAGTGATAAGACAAGTGGTACTTGCCAACCTGATAGTCTACTGTCCCAATAATCTTCAGAGTGGGAATACCTTGGGACGCCCCTCCTCTAACCACATCACCTGGCAAGTAACTCAGTCCAAGGTAGTCGGCTAAGTACTGGTCCATAAAGTTTCCAGAGGCGCCAGTATCCACCAAAATAGTAGTGGTGAGCTTCCCTAAAGGAGAGGAGAGGGTAGCAGTCAGTAGAAAATACTCAGAAAAGTCTTTATTTATGGTAGACAATGACAACACTTCACCAAAAATTGCTTCCTCTGGCTCAAGCACTCCAACAGAATCTGTTTTGGAATCAAAAAACGAAGAGGTATAGTTGGCCACTCTTATTACTGAGGCCACATACCCCACCATGCCTTCTGCAGGTGAATATACTTGATCATATTTTAAACGAAGTTCCTTATCCACTTCCTGAGTGCGCCAAATCATGGTAGAGGTCAACCGTGGGTTCTTAGGGGTAATCTGATATACCGGAATAGGGTCCTCATCCAGGCCATATGAACTAATAAATATTTCAGAGATAGAGACCAGGTTTTTGTTATAAAACGCATTTTTAGACGCGAATGACCCTATCCCTGAAACTGCAATGGAATGGCTGACGTTATCCAAGGTCAACACCACCAGGCCTATATGCGCTGATTCTGATGGCATCAGCTGAATGTGTGGGCAAAAGAAAACTCATTTATATAAATCGACATTGGAAAAGTTGGTAGAAAGTTGGGGAATCATGACCTTTGGACCTTGAAGCATCTGAATCCACCAGGTATGAACACAAAGGGTAAATTTTTTCAGTTGGAGGCAACCATAATAACGCCAAGTTGCTCCAACCTTTGGGAAAAAGAGGAAACAGCGGTGCGGCTAATGACATCTGGAGCCCACAGCTGATGGCCACTGTTTCCACTACGGAAAAGTTCCACATGGAAAAAGTTCGTGCAACTAAGAAAAAATGGTTGGCCAACTAATGTAAGGAGAGTGTCTAGAACTCTCCTGTTCCCAGCATGACAGTGCACGGTGCACAAGGCCAACGCCAGGGAACTAGCCATTAATGCTAAAGTAATTAGAACCCAGCAGAGGGTGCTGGAGCAATAACTACTTAGGCATAGAAGTGCAAGTTTTACAATAAAAAACCCACTAAAAGTGACGTGGTACACATAGAGAAAGGGGTTAAGCGGCCCAGGTTGGAGGGAACCTGGGTGAACAAATGGTGCGCGAAGCAATAGCTGCAAAGTATTTGCTATGGTGAGGTTAACAGAGTGCAAGACCTCCTCAAAGAGGCTTGCACACAGGAGCATTCAGAATATCATAAATTTAAAATTAACTTTAACAGGAAAAGGTTTATTTGGGAAGTCGACCAGCAAGGAATGTTGGTCAAGGAAGACGGATTTAAGCTCAAATGGGGGAATAGGGGCTATACTGCAGTGGGCCCAAGCACCAACTCACCAATAGGGTGACACTGCCATCCGAGTTGGTTGAATAAGCTAAAACTGACTTCACTCAAGTGATCAATTAAAGTTGGATTCAACCTGAGCGCGTTATTTTGAAAATGGAATGGGTTTTGAAACCCCGCTCCTTGACAAACTGAATCAAACCATCTGCATTCATTCAGTATAATGTTCATTTTAACACCTGGCTCGATGTCAAGGTTGGGCGTTTGGCACACCACTAGTCCCAGCTTGGGCATATTTTGCCTGAACCCAGCGTTGGTCCAGGGTGTGCCTCAGGTCAGGAAGGGCCTGCAGCTTCACCCTCTGGGCCTCCTGGCGCCCAGCCTTGTCTTTGGGGTTGGTCCCCACTATTATGTCATGTGCACATGACAAAGGGCAAGAAATTATTTACCAGTATACTTATGGCAGTTTTCTCAACAGTTAGTATAAAGAGGATTAATAAAGGAAAGTGATTGGGCTGTGAGGGCTCTCAGTTTTGCTAGCTTAAATAAATTGTCATGATTTAATTGGCCTTGGAATTACCATCAATGGGAGGTGAGCCAAATGTGGGGATATTTAGGTCATCCAGTTTCTAATTCATTGTAATCCTTTCTGTTATGATAAAGGTAAGCTCTTTGATAGCAAAGGATTTTATCCTGGCTTGTTTAAGTGAAGCATTGCAATTTTGTGAGGTCTTGACAAAGGTAAGCTTTTCATCTTGGTGCTTGTTTGGAATTTGCAATATGAAGCAATATTTTTAATCAAAGGTATTCAAACTGTCTAGTCCAAGGCCTTTGTCAGAACAAAGGGCCTTAGTAAAAAAGTAAATTGTGCATAGGGGCATTAAGTTTATTTGTTTTAATTAAACTTGGCACAGGGTTAGTTGTTGATACTTATTCTAGATTTGTTCTGGTTTGTTCCTTGCAATAATCAGTGCCATTGTTATTTGCTCTAATGGCAGACTGGTATTTCCTAATCAACGTCTGTAAATCAATAGTTTCTTCTTCTTGTCTTGGTTCTATTGCTTTAACAATAGCCTCATTGGTAGTTTTTTTCAACTGAATTTATGGTAAACTTATTGCCATATGCCCAAAAAGGGGCTTATCTGGGTAGAAAATTTTTTTAAGTCATTTACAAACATATAAAGTTGTAAATAAGTTAAACTAACTGCTCCTAGAATATGGGAGGATGATTGATCTTCATCAAATATGTAACCTGATTAAGTGTGAGCATATAAAGCTCTGGGTGAAGCTTTGAAGGGACCTGTAAGGGAGCACTATTGTCATGGAGCATGCTGATATCAATATGAATGACATGAACTCTGGGTGAATGACCACCCAGAACCCCAGACAAAATAGCACAGGTACAGCCATCCATATTGACAGATGAAAAAGGCAGGAGGCAGCTGTGATGACTAGCAAAGGATTTCCAAAACTAGAAATCATCGCCAATAAATGTCTAATGGAACTCTTAAACTCACAAATTAATTTGATTTTTTGTTTTAGGAAATTTTTATTAATTAAAATGGCAGGAAGGTAAAACATGTAGTATCAGAGGTACCTGTTAAGGACCTGTCAGGATTCTCCCTTTATTGGGGGAAGCCTCAACTAGGAGTTGCAAACCACCTATGGGCGGATGCTGGATTGGGCTCCCCATTAACTTTGGTTAAGTCCAATCCAAATTATTGGGGATCGACCCCAATAATTTTAATTAATTAATTAATTAATTGAGTGGATATCAGCAACTAATGCCAATGATATCAAAAATTAATTGGGATGTGGGAATTTCTAACCTCTTGGTACAAAAATACAATCTATGCCACCACAGGATTTGAACCTGCATCATGAGGGGCAATAGCAGGACACTCATCCCACTATGCCATTTTTTATAAAAACTCCATACTTTGTTTTGAAATAAATTTTAAGGGAAAGTAAGAGGGAAAGGCGGATTACAGGCGATTCAGCCAAGGGTAAAAAGGACCAGGAGTTTGGGCCACTAGAATTCTAGCACCTCTGACCATTGCTGATTGGCGATCACCATTACTAGCCATGGTTCTAGCATCAGCAGGCTTACAGGCCATTCAATTCTCAGTCAATTAGTTGCCTCATTGCATATGATGAGTGATCTGGTGGGGAAAGCTAAACGTGTGGCTTTATAACACCTGGGGATTAGGCACAAAAATTTTGAGATCTGACAGAACTGATCAGAAATAATCCAAATGATCTTCAATACCAAACCTTTGTGGTGGGGGCGCTTGTTGCTCAAAATCTTGGCAATGAGTGCACAGTGAATTACCCATACACAATAATGGTAAATGAAGGCTCATAGTTGGATTGGAGCCATTCTCATGGTTTTTGTGAAGAAAAGATCCTGCAATGGATGTATTCACATCAACAATTGTTCACCTGATAGGATGTGTTGCATCGTGGACCAGTATTTTTTGAACACAGCGCATTCATAATAATGGTGGGCTATATCTGCTTTTAGTTCAGCGCATATGGGGCACTCTTTGTGCTGGTAGTCTGGCCTGCTGTGCTTGCCCAATTTGAATGCCCAGTTTAGGATCTGCCAGGTTACTGAATGCTGTTTAGCCATTACCAATCAGGAGTTCAGGCCTGAAATCAACTCCTTTGTTGGGTAGTTGGTGTCATGGCCTTTGGTAGTCTAGTCATTTAGGATTTGTGGATGGGTGGGTGGATTGCATCCTAGTTTTGGGAGCGGATCCCCATTTTCTATTAGCATCAATTTATACCTTATTTTGATTGACTTGGTTGCATATTCATCAGCAATTCAGTTACACTCCTCCCAGATCGTTGCAGAAATCATTGCGGAATTATGGTCTTTGTTGTCCCTTTGAATTTGGTCAGCATCTTGGGCCTATTGCTCAAATGACCATCCACCCTAGCGCACAGCCCAATTTTCATAGTCACCAGTAGTGTGGAGTACCCTTTTAGGAGGTTATCCGCGGGTGGTGCGCCATCTATTCACATAGTGAGTGGGGTGAGACTGACTCTTGAAGACCTTAGGCTCTTGCCCAGTTCACAACCCACGCTAGGGTTGGGCAACACATGTGCATCTGTGTTAGCTTAAGGAATGACTTCCCCTATATTTGCCAGGTGTGAGATTCGAAGTCCAGGAGGCCCATGCCTCCTTCATTCTTTAGTTTTGACAGGGCTTCCAGCGGTATCAGCGCCTCCTTTGCCTTGAACCACAGGAAGGTTCAGAGTCTTGTCCTGATTTTCTTCTTTAGGTTCAGGCTCATTGGCAGCACATGAGCAATGTACCACAACTTTGAGAAGATGAAAACGTTGATTGCCTGCACTTTCTCCTCAAGGCATAGTCTGGCGTTCTTCCAGCATGCCATTTGGATTGATAATCTTGACAATACTTCCTGTTCAGTATCCAGTACCGCTGGTCCCTTATCGTTGAATAGTATCCCAAGGTATTGGATTTTCTGGGAGTTCATGATCGGCATTGTGTCAGTTAGTGGGCTGAAGTTTGGGTTGCTGATCCTCATCACTGATGTTTTTGCCAAGTTGGTTTTTGCGTTTGAAGCTAGCTGGTAAAGGTTTAATAGTTCCTCGGCGCCCTGGAGGTCAGTCAGTGAGCTTATGCCTACTACCATGTCATCAGAAAATGCTAGCATCTTCAGTGGCATTTGATTAGGGTGGACTAGGCCCCATAGTTTTGCATCTGCTGCCGCCAGCAGAATGTTGGCTGCAAAATTAAATAGTATTGGTGATATTGGGTTGCCTTGTTAGAGACCTTGCCTGAATGAGTCTTCATTAGTTATGCCATCTGCAACAATCAACTTCATTACCAGGCCCAAGTACAGCATCATTATCCATGCTCAAAAAGTGTTAGGGATACTGACCACCTTTAGTGCCTCGTGTAGGAATGACCACGCTACTTGGTCATATGCCTTTTCCATGTCAAGGAACATAAGGCACCCCTGCTCAATACCCCTCACATCCTGGAGTACGCTTTGGACTGAACCAATGCTGTCCCTTTTACTCTGGCCTTTGATGAAGCCGTTCTGGGCTTTATGGAGCGTGCGCGGTGCTGTTGCCATCAGCCAATTAGATAGCATGCGCATGAGCAGTTTATAATCAGCGTTTGATAGTGCAATTGGGCGCCAGTTCTGAAGTTGGCATTGGAGTCCCTTTTTGTACAAGAGTAAAATTTGGGTCTCTTAGCCCCCTGGAATTTGCTGGCCATTTTGTAAACAGTGGTTAAAAAGAGGGCTTTGAGCTTCAGCGCAATGCGGTTGTGGAATGCGTTGTATATTTCTGCACACATATTGTTGGGGCCTGGTGCTTTCATTCTTGGCGACTTCTTTAGCGCCCTCTTAACTTCATTAATAGAGATTTCAGCGGATAATTTGGTGACATCTTCTGGCGTACAGCCCCCCAATGCCAGCTTGGCCGGGTCAATAAGGGTTTTTGTTGCCAATTTGCTCATTTCTTGCTGTTGAAAAATCACTGTAGAATTGCTTGACCTTACGCTTGATTGTTTCTGGATCTGTTGATACTCCCCCTTCCACTGTCTCCACTTCCCATACCCTAGCCTTGGTTCAAATTTCCTTGAGGTGCTTCAGGCCCTCTTTGGTCATCGTCCCCACTAGGCTCTGATATTGGTAAGTTGCATTGATCTATCTCTCCAAGTCTTGCTTCATCATTATGGCTGATACTTTTTGTGCGTTGTTTGGTACTCACTCCACCAGTCTTTGCTGTCCCACCAGGTGAACCTCAGCCTTTCCAATTTAGACTTCAGCTGCTTTGCGGTGGCAGTTCACTTGTAGGAGGTCACTTTTTTGAACTTCATGCTATCATGCTTCAGTTTTTCTTTGATCTGAGTCCATCATTCTAGTGGGTTCAACTCCAGGTGGCTGTCCAGATATGCTACCAGTCAATACAGTCCAACGACAATCTTTTGGCGCCATTCCCCGTCCCTCAGTATGGCTGGTGCCAGTTGTCATTCACGGTTCCTCAGGGGTTCATCAAGATCAATATCCATGAGGATGACCATGTGGTCACTTTTGGCATTTATGCTGACCTTGCTGTTGGATGTCATTGGCCTGAGATCTGACAACACTAGGTTGTAGTCTAAATGTGATCCAGACTGTGGGAATCTAGCGGAGTCATATGACCATTGTGTCAGGTTGGCTGGGTCATCATCATCTTCATCAATTGTTAGGCAAATCCCCAATTTGAGTAGGTAATCCAGAATCTCGTTGGCCTTTCTGTTGGGATGTTTTCTCATTGGGAACGTATCCCAGCTCACATTAATCCAACAGTTCGGGTCTCCTGCTATTACAGTCATTGCTTTGGATAGCATCTCTGCTAAATATTCCCAATAATACAGTTTTCGTGGAGCTTTGTTGGAGCGTAGACTGCTACCACTTTTATTCTCTTGCCGTTTCTCTGTTTGTAGCCATTGCTATCAAGATCCTTCTGGCGTGAGTTTCCTCCACAAATTCCAGGTCTATTTTCTTGTCCATTACAACTATCGCCATGTAATCCGTCCATAGGGCTTGGTAGCCTATCTGGTGGGACCACGGGTGATTCTTTGCATTGCAGTTTGAGCTCAGCACCATTTCCTTTTGGTTAACATCTTGCATTTCTGAAATAAAGATTAAGTCGATATTATTATTAGTTTTTAAATGGTGCATCTTCCTCCTCATTTGTATGCTTGCCATCCCCAGAGCATTTGTGGTTGCTATCCTCATTTCTGGCTGCCCAACCCACAGGTATGAGGATTAGCGTTATCTGGGTTGTGAATCAAGTCAAATACTGAGGTCTGTTTGGCAGCTGAAGATGGTGTCGATGGTTGGTGGGGGTATTACTCAGTTTTTAAAGCCAGTTTGTCAGGACTGGAATTATATTCCTGGGCATCCTGTGCACCAGGAATTTGGTCACCATCCCAATCTACATATTGATGGATAATGGGGATGGTTTTATGATGAGGTCTGGGTGCTCCTTGTCCCCTACTGGTGGAGCGGCAGATTCCTCCTCATCCATCATTTATATTCTCACCCCTTCATTAAATTTGTCAGCAGAACTCAATTTTTAGTTGGTGATTGTCTGGCCAACTTTGCCAATTTTGTTTCATCTACTTATTTTTGCTTGGTTCCTCGGGTTTGTTTGCCAATGACTTCCAATCCAATTTAGTATTCACTTTCAGTTTGTTGGGCTTAGGTTTGATTATTTGGCTTCCTGCATCCATTCCTTCTTGGGGGACTTCTTCAGGTTTGCCTTCTGCCATCTTTCCTCCTCATGGATCATCCATTCCACTTGGGGTTAGATGTGGCTCCATTAGTATGGGATCATTCCTTCATTCATTGTGTATGATTTGGGGTTTGGATTTATAAATGGCTCATCATCTGCTCCAGTTCACTTGGCCGCTTCTCGCTCCCATGCTTCCCTGTGTGCCAGGTCCAATTCTTGTTGTTGGCGTTTTATGTCTTCTACCTCTGTTAGGTTGTGCGTGATCATTCTCTGGATTTTGGGCAGAGGAAAGTCTTGGTACTGACCTTGGTGACACACACCCCCACACAACGGGGTCATATTCATACTCCTGAGTAGTTTTACCTTTATGGTGATGGCATTGAGCCATTGTGTGGCTGGTCTGGTAACAGAACCAGCACACTTGTTGGCATCTTCTTTTTTAATGTATACTACCCTGTCTAGGCCAGGCAGGCGGATGAATCAGGGTAGGGCTATTTTGTTTAGTTTCATCCAGGGTGCCAGTTTTTAAAGCGCTTCCACTGTCCAGGGATGGAGGCACTTCACGATGTAATCGCTGCCAGCTTGTCAAAATTCTCATACTTCCCCATAGTATGATAATTCAGACTAGATCGCTTTGTGCACCCTCTCCCATTTGTGATCAGTTGGGAGTTTCTGGAAGGTTACCCACCTTGCGGTTTGGTTGGCATATCTGGTTGGCTCCATTCATAGATAAATCCCCCTGTATTTGATGCCAAATTTGAGGGTTTTCTTGCGGTCCAATTTGCCTGGAATCGCTATGTTGATATAATTTGTTCAGGTACTCAGTGTGATCGAAGTCCCCTCCAGCTAGGATTCATCAAGTTCCTTATAAATTGACATTATCAGGTCGGACCATTCCTCCTCATCCACTAGCTTCAGGTGGATTCAGATAGCATCCTTTAGGTATGATTTTGGTGCCTGGCAGTCCATAAAGCCCCTGCTGATCGACTGATGGGAGTACTCAATGTGGCTCCCTGCTCTGTTCCAGGTGTTGTCATTGGTATGCGCTGCCACTGTGCTGTAGGATTTGGTTTTCATGCTTGGTTTGGGTACTATGGCGGGGGTCTTCCCTTTCAAAATCCAGCTTACAGAATTATTAAGGCTGAACCCCCAATTGAGGAACGCTTTGATCTGATGAATGCTGATACCTCAGCAACTGATATTTTTAGCCATTTGTGCTCCAATCTTGAGGCTTTGTCACTTAAGGGAATCCATCAGTGAGAACCCCAGTTGGTACCACTTGAGAGTGGATTTCAGGCTGCATGTTGGATGGAGGTATTTTTGATTAACCTCCAGCGTAACTGAGTTATGCTGGCACCAGTCCCTTACTGTGATACTATTCCATCCCCCATTTGTAAATACATTCCAAGGCTACTGGAACTCCTGCCTCACTCCATTGGAACGCTTTATATGGGGGTGAAACCTTCAGCGGTGTATGGGGCTTCTAGCATTAGTTCTGGGAAGGATTGCTTCCAATCCTGGATAGTTTTGATGCGGATCCCCACTTTGAGCCATTCTTGGCCCAAGTCTGGGGTCATGACCCCTTTCATCGCCATTGCCGCCTGTGGTGAAATCTCATGTTCCATCCATGGTTGGGCTGACTCTGGGGTGAGCCCCGCTGCATCCCAGTCTGCAGCTTCAGCAATTATTGTGACATCGCGCCATATTTTCCACTTTTTGATAGGGAAGGGTTGGCCTCTAAGGGTTTCATGAATTGGTTTAGTCACCCCCAGCTCCGCCCATTTGTGCACTAGGTCCATACTAACCCCCGCTCAGAACCAGTATTTCATTTCCATTGGTGTGAATCCATTGGCAGACCAGTTGATGGCCTCTTCCGGTGACCAATCCCATAATGGTCCCCACTATACCGCTTTTTCCTTTGTCCAGCCCACTTTCATCAGGTCTGATGCAGTAGCTGGTGGAATTCTGGTGTATGACCAGTGTAGGGCCTCGGTGGCCTTGAACCCAGCTGTGATCCACAGTAGTGCCTCCTCTGGGGATAATGTGGTTTTATACCATTCCAGTGCCGTGTTTACTGGAATGGTGTGTCAGGCCCATTTGAGGGTGGTCAAGATGTTTGGGAATTGTTTTGCGTATTCAGCTAATTCTGTTGGGTTTAGGCCCAAGCTCCTGATGGCTTGAGTGTATCATGATGTAATTCCAGGCTTGTTATACTCCATCACATATAAAAGGTTGATGCCAGCATCCATCCAGGCCTTTGCATCCACCAGTTTCAAGTCTTCACAAATTGCAGCCTTGATCACCTTGTTCTCCATGGATATTCATCCATTCCAGGGCATTTTCAGTCTGAACTTGCAACGCCTTGAATATTACCACCATGTCAATTAATATTTGGGTATTGAGCCAGCGTTTGGCTGCTCCTGCGGAAAACTTGTGGTCTCACCACATAGGCGTGATGGCTGGTAGATATTTTTGGAGACCCATTGAGTTGCCATAGAGTACGGAAACTGGAAGGCCTCCCATTGTTTGACTTTGTGGGCAGACACGCCATGATGCGCTAACATGTCTGTCTGAATTGGGGTAAATTTCACTGGGGCCCTGGCCACTGACTTGACTGCTGTTGGGGTTTTGCCCCTTCTGGTAGTACTTTTAGTTTTTTTGCCAACTTTTCTCAAGTGTCTGATCCCTCAGATTTGGTCCCCAACATAGCTTCACCACCATTGGGGTTGGTCCCTGATGGTTCATATTGGTTTGGCGATTGATTTTGTGCTAATCTAGCTCCCTCTGACGGCTTGAAATTGTCATGGTTTGTTCCCAATGGTCCATTCAGGATCAGCCGCCAATTCTTGATTGAGCTAGACCCCACTTTCAACATGAATTTGTCAGGGTTTGCACCTGATGATGTATTGAGGATCATGCCCAACAATTTTCTCAGGGCACCAGATCAATTTTGGTCAGGGACCATTCTCCCCCCCCTGACTGGGCCTTGTCAGAACTGGTGCCCAACTTCTTCTTTACTTGAATACTCTGAGCTAATTTGGTAAGTTTCTCCATAATTGCAGAAAACTTTTTATGTCATTGCTCTGTTGGTTTGAGCGGCTGATTTTTGTCAATCAAATCTGAGTTAGTTTTGGATCTAACCAATACTTCATCTGGGTTTTTTGTTTTTTTTTCACAAAAATTTTCTTACCCTGTGAGGCCCCAATCCCCTCTACTGGTTGAGGTTTGGTGGGAAATATTCCTGACACCGCTGTTCTTGGCGTCAGGCCTCACTCCCTGAGGGTAACTCCTGTCATCTGGTTGTCAGCGGACCAATCCTGGGGAGTCAGCCCCATTATCCACACTAGTTGCAAGGGCGCCATGACCCTTCAATGCGTTCACGCATTTCATTGTCATTTATGTTGCCAAATCATTATTTGACATACACAGGCTGTTCAGCCCTTCCCTGTTAATATTCATGTGGGGGCTTGGGCCAGCGGGAAGTTTGTTAGATGGTACGGACATCTTGGCGTCCTTCATTTAATTATTTGATATCAGCACAGGCAAGCCATCCATTTCTATGTGCTACGCACAGATGGGCATATTGACTTTCCTACGCTTGGGTGTTGGCCATGGATCACTACTCTATAGTTGCAGTGTACACTGGAAGTTGGATGCTCCCTCAATTCTTGTTCAGTTCACTTTTTGATTTAAAAAGTGAGGTTTGTGAGAGAGTTCATCCCACTATTCCAGACCCCCTTGTATTATTCAATAAGTATTTAGATAACTTGTGCTGTCAGCAAATGATGCTGATCATTTGCCTATCCTGATCTCTCCTATCTGTAATTAATTACCCTTGATATTTATTTAACCTCCATCTATTATACTTCCCTAGTACTATGAATAATACTAAATATTTCCATAATAAAGTGACTTTCCTTGCAGTATTATCTACTCTTTGAAGTTCATTTGCCTTATTCATATTTGGATTTCAGTGTGAAATTCAAAAATTATTATTTTCAGCCCGCAGGAACCTCTGAACCATCGTCAACTGGTTAAGTTCCAACATTAGGGAATTTATTTGGACCTCTGAACCTCTAATAAAGGTTAAGTCCTATTTATATATATTTGATTTTAGTGCAAAATCCAAGACTGTCCACCACCTTAAGTGAGTTTTGAAGGACCTAACTCAATTTATTATTGGATTCAGTGCAAATTCTGACAGGACTGTTGCCCTGTATTCTTACTAACTGGGAAATTGGATCTAAGTGCAATATTGTTGGGAATATTTTATGATTCAGTCCCAGTGGATCAACATACTAAACAATTTATGATACTGACTCAGATCCAACCTGCCCAGTCAAAATATAATGAGTTTACTAGTGAGAAATTTCATTCCACCATGATCATGCTTAGAGCATTGATGACAAAACTATAGCAGACATCAGGTTATGCCCACGGCCAGGCCACATATGGCTAGATCCATTAGGTAAAGAAAGGATTAACCACTCCTGTACTCGTTGGGGTGGGCTCATTTAAAAACTGCTAGGGAAAACTAGTGGATGGGGATCTTTGAGCCCAAACTTTACTTAGTTAATTTATTTTTGTCAAAACTTGACCTACATTCTCAGTGGAACTTGAACTATTGGTGGGACCCTCTTGAGACCCATTGCCACCAACCTTCCACTGACAATGGCTTCTAGCCACTACTACTTAACAAACTCTCTGAATTTTCCTCACTAACTCTTGAGTGGTGAATAAGAGAGGAGGCAGTGCAATCTTGAGAGGGTATGTTGTTACCCATCTCTTGTCCACCACATGGGCCAAATTTCCCAAAGTGATAAGAGGAATGGCCGCTAGATTTCACCCCTCTAGGTTCTAAATGGGAACTTCTCCCAATTAGGCCACAAGAGTAATTCCTAAGGCTTAAAAACAAATGTCAGACTTTCAGGGTCTGTGCCAGTCCTTCAAAGCTTTACAGGGTTAACAATTTAGAGTAGGTCTTAACTTTCAATATTAATTAGAAGTCTTATATCAATATTGGAACTTAGCTATATAGAGGCAAGAGGTTCTAAAAGATTATTGTTGAATAGTAATGATTTTAATTAAATTGCTTCAGAGGTCCTGAGAGTGCACTTTGCTAAGAGAGCCTTAAATAAAGATAGATGCATGACTTTTATTCTATTTAGCAAAGTACTGATACTATTTAAAGTATCAGGAATCAGGGATAAGATAAGGGATAAAGTAAGATTATAGTAGATTGTAGATGCAACCCTTGCCTAGGTTTAAGAGTAGATAATAGAAGAATAATTAGGAAAATCTCATCTTAGAATTGATTGAAGTGATAATCATATAGATTATGTGATATATGGAATAATCCAGGTGTGAGGCAAGCTCACTTAATCCCATCAGTGGATCATTATAAGGGAAATTTATAATTTGATTTGTTAATTGAATTATAGGCTCAAAGTTTCCATGTAAATGATGGAAATCTCTTGATGGCTAGTAATTTAAATAATATTTTCATTTTTATATAAAATAGGTCCACTGTCACACCAAACATCAATAAAATAATAAAGAATAAATAAATTAAATTAAAACCAAATGGAAATCTTAAGTCAAGGCTTCAAATATAACAGTTCAAATTCCAACACTTATATTAAGTATCTGGTTAAAGATTTTCCATATTCTTTGTAGGGCTACTAGATCTGCAGTAAGCTAGCTTTAATTGTTTGTTAAGACCTCTTGCACTAATGAAGCATTCATATAAATTAAGTTATTCTTAAAGAAGAGACTTTAAGATCTGATAATCTACTTTTTAACCTAGGTTCATATCTTATGGATTAGCATCCTTCTTGTCATGTTTCTCTGACTAATCCTGATACCTAAAAAACTTGGTTTACTTATTTAACAAGTATTTGTGCACAGTTATTCTTGATGCTATATTCTATACAGTTGTTCTTATTCAGTGGTCACTTTTTAAGGCAACAAACTTTTCATCCCCCATCTGTCATAATATCATCCCAATTATTTAAACAAATACCAAAAAAGATGAATTTCATTCTTAATTATACAACAGTGCTGCCAAACTATCTTGCTTCTGCACCCATAACCCTTGTCTTTTTGGCTGAGAGGCCTATTCAGCTACAAGAAATCAGACAGTTTTACTAATAAGTTCTTTAGATATAATGCATAATGTAGTGTATCACATTTTGCCACATATTATTATAATCTAGCTAAATTATCAGTTATATTGCATATTTTCCTTCTATATCTTAATCTATCAGGAAAGTTTTCTACTTGTAGTTTAGTTAGCTTAAATTGTACTATAGTATTAAAGCTAAAGTTTGTGATTATAAAACAAAAAACTTCTGATTATTTTCTTAATTCTCAAATTAATTAGCTTTTAATTTTTAGGATAAGTATACTGCTAAGATATATAACTTTCATGTGCATTTAACAAAAATTTTAGATTTTATATGTAGTATACTATTGTTAAGCTACGTAAAGCACATTATGACAACTATATATATATAATACCTGCTTTTATAAATTTTTTAGCTTAAGTCTAGTAATATAAATTGTACATTATCTAGTGATAATCTACAACCAGCTTAACCAATGTGTACAAATATCATTTAGTTTAAAATTATATTTTTTTCTTATTTAAACCAATGTAAGTGTCAGACAAACAGCAAATTATTTTTTAGACTGGCCTACCATCTTTGTGCTGAAGCACTCAAATGGCAAACCCAAATGCCATGACACTGCTGCTTGTATGACGGTTATAGAACTAAGAAGAGATCCCGCCATTAAGTGCTCATGAGCCATAATCATGTATATGCACCTAAAAAAGTACCATGTGAGCACAGCCATAAACCCTGAGGGTTGTTGGAATATAGGTGGAAAGGGCAGTTTATTTTTTAACATATAAACTGGAATATGGGTAAAGGGTTTTATTGGAAAGATAAATGAAGAAAATTGACCAATAATTTCCTCAGTGTAATGCAACTGATTAGATAGTGTTTGATTGGAGTGGGTCATGGCAGGGATCAGTCCCTCAAATTTGACCTAACCCAGCAAATTTTGAAAAAGGGAACGGATAATTTTAATTAAAAAACCAACATCAAAGGATTCAGCAGCTCGCTGAGTCACTATCAGTTCATCTGTGAATGCCTGGACTGATGCTCAACTGCATTTATGCCAGTTTGCATGATGGCGTCTAACCTGATGGACAACGGGAATTCCCCAGGGCCACCCCACATAGGGGCAGTCCCAATTGGTTGGAAACGGGTTCAGGATGGCCAACCTGCCCATGCCTGGTCGCTGAAGCGTTTGTTCAGCCAAATGAGTTGTATCAGGCACAACAACCAATTCTTGAACTAGGGGTTTTGAATTATTGGTGATAATCCCCAATGATTTTGAAGGGAATTTGGCAGCGGCAATGGTATCATTTGATGGCTTGATGTCATCTGCAATTCCAGCCAATAATTCTCTTATTGTCTCTTTCCAGTATCAGTTTTCTGATCATTGGGCTTTATTCCTGTTGGTTTTGGACCTTTTGATTTCAATTTGGTAATCTTAGTGCAGATTTCCTCAATTTGGCGAACAAGTTTGGCAGAGGTGATCATGGGTACCAGGGGAGGAATCTTTAGAGGGAGTGCCATTACCCAGCACTCATCTGCCATGTGAGCGAGGTCACCCTGGGTGACAAGGGGTACAGCCGCCCTCTTTGTACCCTTCTTGTTTGGAAATGGGAAAATCTCACAATCAACACAAAGGGGACGTTCCACTGGACTTACATTATTCTTTCATTTTGCCAAAGGAGGGGCACCTCCACTGGGAAACTGTGTAAGGGCTACATTTTTGTGCGCCTTGGGCAACTTGATTGCCATCAAAGTTGCAACTTTTGGGGGACGAGGGGCATCATGATGGGACTCATGAAATTCCTCAGCCATTTTGATGCAATTTGTGCAATTGCGCGCCTTGACCCAACTGTTCTCATAGGCTGGATAATCCTTCCAGGCAACGAGTTACTGAACCAACCTCCAAGATTTGTGGGACGCTAAGATGTTTTCCACTTTGGCCTCATCCACATCCTCAATTACTATTGGCTCAGGATCAGCAGGAACAGTCCCCTTGAACAGGGACAACTGAGATATGTGAAAGATGGGGTGCTGTTTCCAATGAGCTGGCAACTTTAACTGGGAAGCACCATTGTCCGAGTTTTCCTTCATTAAATGGGGACCCAACTGCTTCCTTGAAAACTTCTGGGAAGGTACCTGCATCCACAAATGGTGCATATCTAGCATAACATATGAACACACCAGTATGTTGTGTCCAGGAAGTCATTTTTGATCTGCAAACTGCTTGTAATTATTGATAGCTTTTGTGAGATGCTCCTGCACTAAGGACTGGGTAGACCAAATGTGCTCAGCATGATCTGCGGCAGCTGGGACCTCTGGGCGCAGACAGGGACTGACTGAAAATGAGGGATTTTACCCCAACGTCGCTTTATAGAGAGAAAACTCTGTAGAAGAGTGAGTACCATTCTTAAAGGAAAATTGAGCAAGGGGGAGGTCATTGGCCCAGGTATCCTGTGCAGCCACAGTGTAGCAGCGAAAATACTGTTCCAAAATTTGGTTAACCTGCTCAGTTTTCCCATCGGACTGGGGATGATATGCTGTGGAATGGCAGGGGGTGATTTTTAAGATAAATAAAAGCTCATTCCAGAAACGCGCTATAAACTGGGGCCCACAGTTGCTGATGATCTCCTGTGGGAGACCAAACATAGAAAAACATGGCATACAAAGAGATGAGCAGTTTCTTCTGACATAATCATGGAAGAGCATGGAATAAATAAGGAAAATTTAACAAAACAATTGACCACCACCATCACCGCTGCAAATCCATTAGAACAGGGAAGTTGAACAATAAAATCCTAGGACTCCAATGTCCATGGACCCTCTGCCTGTTGTAAAGGATGAAGAAGACCCTTCTTCCTGATCAATCTGACTTGGCCTGTGCACAAGTAACACAATTGGCAATCCAGGCTGGTACTTCCTTTGATAAGCCCACCCAATTAAAAATTTGCTTGATCAACTCAGTACATTTCTTATTACCCAGATGGCTGATTGTGGAAGGGTTATGATGTGCCCAAAACACCTCAGTTCTGAAGAGAGGGAGACCAGAAACCCATGACCAAAAATAAATGAGACCTTCCACCAAGGAATATTGGGAATGTTTGTGAGTTTGAAGGGACAATTAGATTTAATAACTCCACTACTTTGGGGCAGGCCATTTGAGCTGATAATACCTATGAAATAAGTGGAGCATCAGGAGATAAGTTTACTGACGTGACCACGGGTGGTACAATAGATATAATTTGAGTGGTGGGAATCATGGTAACCAGGTCCATTTCATCTGAGTCCATGGGGCAATGAGCCATTTTGCAGCTAAGGAAATTGGGGAAGCACATTTAATGCACCTTTCAACAAATGTATTTAAAATTGAAACTTCATAAATCCTAATAAGTATGAGCTTGCCTATGTGCCAATTTCTGCGGCTTACAAAAATACAGAATAGCTTGATGATCTGTACACACTGTTAACTCATGCTGGGCGCCCTGTAACAGATCCATAATGAGTCAAAGTCCATGCTACGGCTCCCAACTCCTTATTATATATGGCTTAGGATTGCTCAGAAGAGGAGAATTTCCAGGAAAAGTAGGTGACTGAATGTTATAAACCATTGTGCTCTTGGAGCAGAACTGCTCCCAACTGCCATGGATGAGGCATTGCATGTAACAATATACGCTTTGGAGGTATCCGCATGTTTTAGGATGGGGGAGATAAGAACACCTTTTTAATTGACTCAAACGCCTGTTGGCACACAGGTGTCCAACGAAAGGGTACATTCTTACCTGTGAGGGGGTGAAGTGGAGCGTCTAACTGGGAAAGGGCTGGGGAAATTTTCTTCAGGGAAATAATGGTGCCCAAGAAACTTCCTAATTTTTTTTCAGTTGTTGGAGGTGGCCATTCGCAGATGGCATCCAACTTGTTGAGTGAAATCACATAACCATCTTTTTAGGATCAGGTTCCAGAGAAAGTTAACTTCCTCCTTATAAAACTTTCATTTTGAAGGCTTGACAAACAGGCCCGCCTTGTGCAAAGCAGCCATGACTGCTTACAAGTCTTTTTCATGTTGTTTAATAGTTGGGGAATGATCCAAGATGTCATCAATATATGTGACCGCGCAAGTAAAATGGAGGGTTCCTAGCATGCTATCAATAATTCTTTGAAATGTGGCTGGCGCATTCTTCAACCTGAAGGGCATTACGCGGAATTGAAAAATACATCATTCTGTTCAAATTGTGGTAAGCCATTTTGACCTTCCATTACCTGTATTTGGTTAAAGGCACTAACGAGATCAAACTTGGATAACACACAAGACTTAGTGATCGCTTGAATGATAGTTTGCTCCAGGGGCAAAGGGTAGGGATCTCTCACTGTAATTTTGTTTAGGTGTCCCTAAATACACGCAGGGATGGAGAATACATTGGCTTTTTTGGCAAAAACAATGGGAGAAGCAACTGGTGACGTCTCTTTAAGTAACCACCCTTTATTAAGCATATCATCTAACCAGGTGTTAAGTGCAACCTCCTCCACTGTGTGTGAATACAAGGGACATTTGAGTTCACCAACTGTACCGTTGTTTGGAATCCTAAGTCGAATTTGGTGTAAGAGGGAAGATGGTCCGCCTTCTCAGAATCAAAGATACTTTGATAGTGTATCAATTCTTTGGGAAAATTGGACGGAAGTCCTGCAGGGGAAATGAGGGAAGTGATGGAGCTGCGGCCTTGAGTTTTCATAAGGGTATTGACTAAAGATAATTCTCCCTCCGTTTGATCATTAACAAATGACAACATAATTGACTCCAGGTGAATTCTAACATGTTGTTGGCGCCACCATCTGACCCCCAAGATTACTGGAAACACTAAGTTTGGCATTGCTGAGAACTGATCGCAAAAGCTAAACTGATGTACCAAGAAAGTACTGGCCAAAGGACTAGATATGAGGTCTGGGAGGCTGATGAAGCAACCATCACCAAATGATCTAGTTCCAGGTCAAGCTCCAATTGTTGGGCTAGCTCAACACTCATAAAATTACCCGTGGCTCCCATATCCACCAAAGCCTCAAAGGAGACATGGTGAGACCCAATACTAATCTTCATGGGCAATAAAAAGTAGGCGAAAGTCTCTTTATTGGCAGATGTAGTTGAATTTGTAGATATGGAAGAGATGGTACTAGGATTAGTGGAAACTACTAGGTTCATAGCAGGAGTAAACCTTCCATAAGTCAGAATGCCAGAACATACTGACATGGGCATGATGGCTGCGGCAACTATGGGATGTGGTTTGGACAATATGAGAGGTACTAGGCTATCATGGCCATAGTAAAATTGTTTCACAACCTGATTCAGCTGAGAAAAAAGGACCATTGATACGCCCATATCAACGAGAAAGGCGGAAATGATTAGGAATGATGGTTGGTCAATTATGTCAAGAAAACAGCAAGTTATTTTTAGACTGGCCTGCCAGTTTAAGTGCTGAAGCACCCAAACGGCAAACCCAAATGCCAGTGGCATTGCTGCTGGTATGACGGTTATGTAACTAAGAAGGAGTTCTGCTATTGATTGCCCATTAGCCATTATCATGTATAGACACCAAGCAAAATACCAGGTGAACATGGCCATAAACTCTGAGGATTGTTGGAATACAGGCGGAAAGGGCAGTTTAGTTTTAAGCATAAAAACTAGAATTAGGTAAAGGGTTTTTATTGGAAAGATAGATAAAGAAAATTGACCAACAATATTCTCAGTGCAATGCAACTTATTAAATAGTGTTTGATTGGTAGTGGGTCAAAGCAGGGATTGGGTCCCTTATATTTGACCTAACCCAGCGAATTTTTGGGGGAAGGGGAAGATAATTTTAATTGGAACTGACATCAAAGAATTCAGCGGCAGGCCAAGTTGCTATTGGTTTGTCCACAAACGCCTGGACCAATGCTCAACTGCATTTACATCAGTTGGCATGATGGCATCTGGCCCAACAGGCAACGGGAATTCCCCAGGACACCCCACATAGGGGTGGTCCCAATTGTTTGAAACAGGTTTAGGATGGCCAACCCGCCCATGCCTGGTCGCTGGGGCAAACGTTCAGCCAAATGTGTTGTGTTGGATGCAACTTCCGATTCTTTAACTAGGGGTTTCAAATTATTGGTGACAATCCCTGATAATTTCAAAGGAAATTTGGTAGTGGCAATCATATCACTTGATGGCTCAATGTTATCCGCAATTCCAGCCAATAATGCTCTTGTTGTTTCTTTCCAATATTGGTTTTCCAATTGTTGGGCTTTATTCCCATTGGTTTCAGACCTTTCATCTTTGATTCAGTAATCTCAGAACATATTTCCTCAATTTGGCAGACAAGTTCAGCAAAGGTGAGCATGGGTACTGGCGGAGGAATCTTTAGAGGGAGTGCTGTTACTCAGCGCCCATCTACCACATGGGTGAGGTCATCTTGGGTGACGAGGGGTACAGCTGACCTCTTTGGACCCTTCTTGCTTGAAAATTGGAAAATCGCCTGATCTATGAAAAGGGGATGTTCCCCTGGACTTACATGAGGTTGTTCTATAAGCTCTGAAAATTCTACGCCTTCTTTCAATTGAACACATTTGTTGAATCTGCTGACTTGTCATAAAAGAGATTCATTTAGATGATATGGAGTTTTGATAGAGTCCAGTGAATTAAGACAGGACCTACTAATATTAAGTAATGGCAAGATGGACGTCTATTTTCTTCCCCAGGATTTGATTTTGCCTGTACACCATGCAGATATATTTAGCCCTGAAGAGGCATTTTTCACTAACAATACTCATTTGTTAACTTATAATAAGAGTTTACGTAATCTTCTTTTATTCTTGACACAATTGTAAACTGGTTGAAGGACATCTAAATTAACTTTAGGGAATGGGAACATATTAATACTTTTTTGAATAGTTGAAGGCAAAGGTCTCCAAAGCAGTCGTCAGCTTTCAAACTTGATGGCTTGGGGTGGCTAATGGATTTAATACCACAGTGGATGTATCATGTTTTCAGACCAGGTTATATATACTGTGCCACACTTTTCCTTTTGCTTTAGATTTACATCTCTCAATCCCCTTTATGCTCTGAGAAGCATGTGACTGTCTCCTACAGGATGAAATATAGTCACTTCATAACATTCTTTCTGTAAAGACTTCCAAATGGCTATCTCACCCTACTGGTCACTATTAAAGGTATTTTTAAAAACCTTCTTTGAAAATTTCTATATCACTGCTGGAAAATATGAGTGTGGGAACCCAGCAAGTTTTTGTCTCACTGGTTCTGATAACAGCTGGATTTCCACAAAAACCACTTAAAACTAAAAAATATTACTTTTTTAATAAAAGTAAAGGTTGGGTTCTTTAAAGTTTTTTGGGGCATGGGCTAGGAGGAGAATTGTGAGTCTTCTTGATACTAACGCTCAGTATTTAAACTATATTGAGTATTGAGGATCAAAGGGATTCAATGTTAACATTTGAAATAGCTTAGTAACATCCAAATTAGGAAATATGAAAATTCGTCCTAATGGATCTCAGAAAATTTGTTTTTTTAGCGAGATGACTGAAGGGAAATTATTTTTAGGCAGAATGTACACATGTAGTAATGGTTTAATATATTTCAACCAATTACCATTATATAAAATAATTGCACCTTGGGGGACCTCTGCCACACCTATAAAAAGGGGTGGTCCCCACTTAGGTGTTTGAATGGAAGTAGATGTGGCTGGGGGAGAACCATTTGATGGATGCCCCAGAATCTGCCATGTGGTTGGAGGAATCCAATTACTTGATTTCAAGTTATTTGCCCATTTGGTATTTGGAAAAGTTTTATTCCAATTTATGGGGTTCCACTGAGAATCAGCCAGGGTCTTTTGGTTGATAATATTTTTATTTTATGTTCAAAGCAATATTATCATGAGATTGGACATGTAATTGACTGATCATATTTTTTATATTGGGATTAATCTTATCCAAAACATTCTTTTGCCAAAGTTGAGATGGCAATTGTCTGACAATGAATAATATGCTTGAAAAAGTCTTTCTCAGGGACTAAAAAGTCAACTTCCTGCTATAATGCCATATAAGAAACACTTGTACTTTATTATTAATCACATCCTCTTTATTGCCTGCTTTTCTCCTAGGTTGGGGTTACTCATCTAGCCAATTCAAAGTACAACTTAATGCTTCCCATTGTTGTACCATCCCAATCCTCCCATCCTAAATGAAGGATGTATTTATGATATGACCTGACCTTGGTGAGTATTTAAGCACAAATAAATTTTGACAACTTGTTTTCCTTTATAATATTATCATTCTGCCCCAAGAAACATCATAGATGTACATAAGCTTTGAGGGGTGAGATGATAGAATTTGAAAAATTGAGTGTTAATAGTTCAAGTTTTTGTATGGTTTTAATAAAACTCCCAAATCATTTTTCATTATATTTTTTAACTTATTTTTTGTTTTTCAAAACCTAGATTTTAGAAAATTTTACTATGGACTCTATTCACTATATGCTCATTGGCTAATTTTTGGTTAAATAGTCATCCATTGCCAATCTTAAGATAACTATGAGTGATCATATCCATAAGGATTTTTATACTTTAAGGTGAACAAACCTGTGCATATCACAATTGGTAACTTTATTATCATTGCAAACACTAAAGTGGCAAGTAAATTATAAGTTCATTTTTATCCTAGATTTTCTTAGAAGTATAATTATAAGCCCAAATTTCAATTTAATTGTATTAGCTAATCAATATAGATATTGCTTGGGCTTATATCTGATGATTGTCATAACACCAATAAAATTAGTGACTAAGCTGCTTGGTGTACATTATCAACTCAACAGCGTTTTTCCATTGGCAGAATTGTGACTAATATAATATGCAAAGGTTACTGAGTCAAGTAAGATGCTCATACAGAAGACTTACTAAAGATGTTTTCCTAATGGTAAAAGAAATCGTACGTTTCACTCATATTTTTAATCCATTGTTTACTTGGTGATATGGAGCAGATAGAGCACCTTTGTTAACCATAGGCTCTATTTAGTCTGGAAACAATGAAAGAAGTGAAATTGGTTATTAAAGATAAGCCAATGAAGAGATGTCATTGCTTATTAAAAAAATATGATCCTGCCAGGGATCGAACCTGGAATCTTGAGTTCCGTAGACTCACGCCTTATCCATTGGGCCACAGGACCTTAAAAAATTAAATTCGAATTCTTTATAATACGTGTACTTTTAGGCAGCCGCGCCAATAACTACTTGGTCCAAAATAAACTGATTAGTTCTAATAGCTTTAGCAAAAATCAGAGCTCTTTTTTAACCATTTAGGTAGATGATCAAATTTGGGCTACTTTATACTTCACTCATTCAGTACTGACACTAAGTGAATCCATGGCATCTATGAAATTTGTATGACATATGAAGTAAGCTTGCACTAAACGAAGTCACATCATGTTCTTATAATAAATTTTGTAGCTGTAACATGATATAAAAAAGGGACAACAACATCATATTTCAGTAACTCCTAATAATGTTACTAAATTTGTTTGAGAGTTCCTATTAGACTAAAATGCCCAAAAATCTAATGAGCAGTTTATATAATCTTGGTATTTTTAAAAAGCTTTAATAACAAAAATCACATATCATTTTACTTGTATACTTTTACTTTATCACTTATGTCAATTTATAAACTTCTTCAACGCGTTTTAAAATTATCTGGTTATTTCACCTATTCCATGCATACCATACTCATGAAAAAAGACATCGTGTAGGTTATGGACAACCTAAAGCAATTAATCTCAAAAGTCCATCAGCATTCTGGTGAGTTATAATGCTCTGTATTTGTGGGAATCTAGATGGTTTTTGGCTCGCTGGTGCTGACTTGCACTGGATTCTGTAAAAGGGATTTCATAACAAAAAACACTAATAAACGAAAAACTGGGTTTTTATGGATTTATTAGTGTCAGTGCCAAGTAAGAAAAATGATCCTCTTAATATCTTATCATACAGTATTTAAATTGTATTAATGGTTGAAGGGATTTTAATAATAAATTTAGAATAGCTTGGTATGGTCCAAATTAGGAAATATGTGAATTTACCCTATTGAAGCTTGAAAACTTGCTTCACTTAGGCTGAACAACAGATGAGGAATCATTTTTGGGCAAGACATACATGTGGGGTGATGATTTACTATATTATAGCCAATCCCCATTAGCTAAAATAATACACCTTGGGGGACCTCCACCAATCCTATAAAAAGGGGTGGTCCCTGCTTAGGTGTTTACTTTGAACTGGGCATGACCTGGGGAGAAACCTCTGATGGACCCCTAGGTATCCTTACATGGCTGAGCCACTTTGACTTCCCAACTTCATGCTATTTGCCTGTATGATTTTTTAAAAGTATTGCCACAATTTGTGAGGTGTTAGACCATGGGTGTCATACCTCATATCCCTCAATAATTTGAGGCCAATGGACCCAAAGTTTAAGGGTGTTGGATTGCCTGTTTTTACTTCTCTTGGTCAAGAAGTCTTTTCTAGATACTTCATCTGGAGAGGCAATTATAAAAAAGACCAATTTTTTAAAATTGAAATAGGGAGAAAAAACATAGTGTTTATTCTAACAAAGCATCGTTATAAGGGAGTTTTATTCAGTAAATCTCTAAGCTATGATCTAGATTATAACAAATCAGGGATTCAGTGGTAGGTTAGTCACTTTGGTCCAATAAGATTCACTCACCCATAGATTGGATTTGAAACTTAATACTAGGGCGTGAAATGTCATCAGGAATTGTCCCCAATAGAGGACTATCTATTTAGCTGACTTGGGTATGATTCCCATCATCAATCTCATTTAAATCCCCCATTTGGGATGGAATCCTGACAACGCCCCTCTAGATCTTGGCATAGGGGAAAAACGATTGAGAAAGTGATTATGGATGTATTTTACTACTATACCCTAAATGACCTCTATGATTGAGTGTTCATTGCCCTGCTTATAAATGACCTTGTAAGGCCCAACCAGATAATTCCTAATTTATTATCATGACATCCAGGCAAATGATGGTATAAAAGAACTAGGTCACCCAGTTGGAAGGTGTGCAAGGGGTCATGCTTATTATTAAATTGGTTAGTTTCTCTATTGGTGATAGCCAATAAGTTCTCAGAAGCTAGAGCCTCGAGTCAGAAGATTTCATTGGCCATGATTTACATAGTAACTTTAGGGGCATCAGGGATGCCTGATCTAACATAGCCTGCACTCTAGAGGGTAAGTGGGGATTTCATCCTTACAAAGCCTAGAAGGGCGACATATTGATGATTTGGTGGTGGCTTATTCAATAGGCCAGAATTGCACTAGGCAAATATTGAGCCAGTGTAGAGGGTCAGTCATGGCCATTTTCTGAAAAGTGGCTGTTAGGGTACCATTCACCCGCTCTACCATTCCATTGGTGGCAGGATGATAGGGAGTGGAAAATACCTGGGTGGATCCCATCAGCTCAAAAAAATCATTCACCAGTGATGATTGGAAATTTTGCTCATTATTGGAAAGTATTATGTGAGGGCACCCATGCTGGATGATAATCCAATCATATAAGAAGGTGGCAGTAGCTTTTGCTGAAGCGGAAGGTAGCAATACAGCTTCAATCCACTTAGTTAAATGATACTTGGCCAGGAGGAGGAACTGGTGACCATTAGAGGTTCAAGAGAGAGGTCCCACAACATTAATATTAATAGTATGGAAGGGTTCACAGGGTGGAACCACTGGATGTTGTGACCAGGATTAGGTTCAGCTTGACTTTAGCATACCAGGCAGGACTCCAATGCATCTTGGATTGTAACAATCATTCCTTCCCAGTAACATTGAGTCTTGAGCCACTGGTAAGTTTCCAAAATCCTCCATGGCTGACTTGCCAATGTCCCTCCAATATGATGTCAGTTCGCTCTTAAGGTTATACTTAGGGCACCCATTTTTGGGACCCAAGTTTGCACAGTTGGACATTTTTGAGTTGAAGACCCACCATTTTTTGCTAATTCCTTTTTAACGGTCAGGAATTCATCTTTCCATAAGTGCTGTTGAGTTAAGATGTCATAAAGTCAATTATCCTCAGGGGCAGTTAAAGTTAATATGGGCAGCCATGATAGGCAATCTGAATTTTGGTGTAGGGCCCTGGTCATTGGATGATGGAAACGTTGTAGTTTTGAGGTTTTAACACCCATCGGGCTAACCTCCCATTGGGGTCCTTCATTTTCTGTAGCCATTGCAGGGAAGCATGGTCAGTAATTATAGTGAAATGTTTCCCATATAGATAAGGTTGAAAAATGCTTAATAGCTAATAATACCGCCAAGCATTTGTGTTCTGTAACGCTATAGTTGCGTTCAGCTCTGGTTAGAATTTTGCTATAGTAGACAATAAGATGGTCTACCAAGTTTTTGTCATGCTGCAATAGGATGGCTCCAATGGCTATATCACTAGCATCGGTAAAAACGAGAAAGGGTTCATCAAAGTTGGGATGTATAAGTACTGGAGAGTGGGAGAGAGAGATGCATAATAGTTCAAAAGCCTTCTTTTGCTCTTCTTTCCACTGGAAGAGTATCCCTTCTTTTAATAAATATAAAAGAGGCACAAAGGTGTCATCAAAGTGGGGGATGAACTGGCAATAATATCCCACCATCCCTAAGAAAACTTGTACATTTCATAAGGATTTAGGGGGACATTTTGGAAAAGGTCGGGACCTTGTCATCCATTGGGGATATTCCAGCTTTACCTACTTTATAGCCCAAGATATCATTTAATTCTGAAAGAAGGAGCATTTTGACAGCTTTAGTTTTAATGAGGCTTGCCTTAAACACTGGAAAACTTATATGAGATAATATGTGTGTTTGGTAAAGGTTCTCAAAAAAATGGTAATATCATTGAGATAAACTGACACAAGAACGTTTTAAATCACCTAAAAGTCCGTTCATGGCGCGTTGGAAGGTAGCAGGGGAGCTACATAAACCCTGTGGCATTCGAGTGGTCTCAAATAATCCTTCACTTGAGATAAGGGCACATTTTTTCCGGCCTTCTGGTGATAAATCAACTTGCCAGTACCTTCTGGCAGGATCCATAGCCAAAAAATAGTGGGAACCTAACATCAAGCATAAGGAGTCATCTATACACGGCAATGGATAGCTGTTTTTTCTGGTTATTGAATTGAGGCGGCAATAATCCATGACAACATGGTGTCCACCATCCTTCTTCCAAATTAATAGAATTGGGGAAGCTCATGGGCTTTTAGAGAGGCATGAGTAACCCAGCTTCCAACAGTTTCTGTAGCTCTAGGGCCACTTGAGCTTCCTCAACTTTAGATTTTTGGTATGGCTGAGATTTGAATGGAGGGTGAGCCTCAGTCTCAATTTGGTGAATTATTCCAGACATTTTTCCATAATCACTTGGTCCTGAGGAAAATATATCGCAATACTCCTTGAGGAGGTCTTTGATGTTCTGTCACTCGTTAGGGGTGAGATTTTCACCAATTCTACTTTCAACCAGAGCTATGGTGGGTAGGGGGTCGAACCCTAAATCTTGTAATGAGACAAAACAACTCACATTGGCAATATTTTTGATAGGGCATAGTTTTATATAAGCAATAGGGGCATACTGAGGGACTTAGATGGTTTGATCCATTAGCTTCCCTAATAATATAGATATAGATTTCGCATAAGCAGGATCCAAAATCCCAAGGCAAGTCAACGCTTCTTTGATTGAAGGGTTTGGGTGGCCACTTAGCTCCAAAACTTGGTTAGGAGGGATGTGAATCATGATCCTATATCCACAATAACTTGTGAGCCAGAGGGTATTGTGATAGGATGAGGGGCATACATAGGGACCCCATCTTCGGCATCCACAGCCTCAGGGGGTAACTTAGTTTTGTCTCTTAAGACTTGATAATCGACCTTACAGATAGATGATGGGTTTTTGAGGAGGCATGTTAATTTTTTTGGGGCTCCTTTACTTTGGACGGGGAGTTTAGATATCAATGGGATCCAATACTTTAATAGTGAAAGGTATTTTTCTTTGTGGTTGATGATGCAGTTAAACTCCCACATCAGTTGGACCCAAATAAGCAGCTCATTATATTGTTTTTTTATGAGTTAGCGGGGGCAGTTATATAGAAGCTTTTCCAAATCGGAGAGGTAAGGTGGAATACTCCCCAATTGCTTTAGTCATCCAACTACCAGACATCCCATATTCCGCATCATGAATCAAGTCTGGAGCCATTTTTACTTTCTGGATAAGTCTGGAGGATATAACTTTAACTGGTAAGCTAGTATCAATTTTTTGCCAATACTTTAACCTTATGAACGACTACCACTACTCAAACCACCAAAGAGCCAAACTGAGAGTTAATGGCTAGTAAGCTTTTGTGGGGAGCTGTAGTGAAGCAAGTGGGGGATTTTGCTGTGGGGTAAGCTTGGGGCTGTTCAATGCTCTTGAAGGTCTTGTCTGCCAGCGCTTGGCTTTCCATAGAGGAACTGACCTACAAGAGTTGATGGGTAACTGATCAACATAAGAATAGGGAAGATGAAGATATTTACTTACTTGTATAGAAAGTGGTACATCAACTTCTGCAGGAGCCTCTAATAAAAACAACCTGAAGTGCTGGGGATAGAGCTAGAGCAAGGGTCTTGAGACACTTAATTTCCGTCAGCATAGGGATCCTCTTGACCTATACTGACTGATCTTTTTCCAATGTATATTGAAGGGCATGGCAAAGTCTACAGCGTAGTTGGTTCTCTTGCAATGGGTGCAGTATAATGCAGGTGTAGGTGACTTGGGGGGTGTAACTTCTAGCACTTGAGCTTGAGGCTTATTCTTATGATTATTAAAATGAGTGGGCCCAATAGGTTTGAGTAGGCCAGCTGGAATCTCCAAAATAGCTTCTTTGATATGGAGGAGAGGCGTCCAGTTAGGAATCATTGCTTTAAGATAAAGTAGAATAGTAGGCATAATTTAAATCCCAAAAATTGAAGAAGTGATAGCATCATCTAAAGTAAGACGTTTTCCTGCAACCAACGTTTGTGCTTCAAAGTAAAAAATGGTGAGAAAACTCAGTGGCAGTTTTCCCATGATTAAAGCTTATATCCATAAAAGTTTGCTTTTAGTGGGACAAAGTTAAGTTGCTCCCAAATTCCTGGAGCAAGGCAGAATTGGCGTCACCTCAAGTCCGGCAATGCATTAAGTGAGGTACCATAATGCCTTGAGCTATGAGACTAAGACAGTTATATAGTTGTTTGAGTCGCTGGGTGTCAGTGGCTTCTTCCATAGCATTTTCATAACAAAATAAGAAAGAGAAGATGATCCCTTCGCCTGGGACATACTTCTCTTTATATGATAGTTCTAATGTGCCACTGAGGGGTTAAAGGCTGAACAATGTGTACTGACATCAGGGGGACGTTTTCACTTAAAGAAGAACTATTATTAGAAGTATCATAAGGGTGGAGGGCGTTTACTTTAGTTTGTAAGGTGTTAATATCCTCAAATACTAAATCTACATGATCATGGGCGGCACAAAGGGCCGACTTGGTGGCAATGAGAGGGGATAACTGCCAAATTTTGCTTTTGAGCTCAGTATTTGCATCTCAAAGTTCAAATTGGTGTTTTTCAAGGAAAGAATATGTTGCTCCAATTGTGCATCATAGCGGGTGATTTAGTCAAAAAATTAAGGCGTTATTGATACAAAAAGAGATTGGACTTTGAATTGGTATTGTTCATTTTATTTTTCACTATGAACTTGGGGTGTACCTGGCAGGGAGAACCAGTTTTGTTGGGACCATGGGTGTAATACCTTGTATCCCTCAATAATTTGAGGCCAGGGGACTCAAAGTTTCAGGTGTTGGATTGCCTGTTTTTACTTCTCTTGGTTGAGAAGTTTTTTACAAATACTTTATCTAGAGCCAATTCCTAATAAAAATATACCAATTTTTACTTAAAATTGCAAAAAGGAGAAAAAGCGTAGTGTTTATTTTAAAAAAGCATCGTTATAAGGGAGTTTTTTTCAATAAATCTCCAAGCTAAGATCTAGACTCATAAAAATTGGGCAATACAGTGGTAGGGTAGTCACCTTGGTCCAGTAGGATTTGCTCACCTCATAGATCAGGTTTGAACCAATACTAGGGCGTGGAATGTAGTCAGGAATTGTACCCAATAAGGGCCTAGCTATTTGGCTGACATGGGTTTGATTCCCATCATTGACCTCGGTCAAATCTCCCATTTGGGTTGGAATACCAACATGGGGTTCCACTGAGAATTAGCCAGGGTCTTTTGACTGATAAAATCATTATATTATTTAAATTACTCTTATTATCATTGGAAACTTTGTAAATGTCTAACATTTCCTCGTTTCAGTCCATTTTGACCTAAAACATTCTTTTCTTAGAGCTTTGATGGCAAATGTCCATCACCCCCCTCAAGAATGTTGGGGGGAGAATAGGGCCTTAGGAGGCGGCCATGTACCCAATTGATGGTAATCCCTGTAGCCAAGGACTTTATAGAATACTCATTACCTCTCTTGTAGGTGATGGTGAAAGGACCCTCCCAAATTGATCCAAGCTTGCCGCTTCTAGGAGTGATGCGGTTATGGTAGTATAAGACCATGTCAACCACTTGTAATGAAGGTAGGGGGGTCAGAGCTCATTTGCAACCTGACCTTCTTTTGTCACCGTTTTTGCTAAATTGGACATAGCCTTATATTGGAGCTGGATGATGTGCTGTGCCAATCTTCGCATGGCTTTCTTAGGTTCCTCAGCTCTAGAAGAGAATACATCTTTAGCTAAGAGGGCAGGTATTCCTGGTTTCCGCCCATACAAGACATGGAATGGGGACATTTTAAATATCTGGTGATAACTAGTCTGGTAGGCCATAAAAGCACTGGGTAGGAATTGATCCCAGTAAAGGGGATCAGAAGAGGCTAATTTGCGCAGGATTGATACCAAGGTTCTATTTGCTCTCTCCACTGTCCCGTTGGTAGAGAGATTATATGGAGATGAGAAGAGTTGTTGGGATCCCATAGAAGTAGCCAGGATTTTGACTACTCTGGAGGTGAAGTTCTTACCTTGTCGCAGAGTAGTACTTGAGGACAGCCATGACAAAAGAAAATGTTTTGATGTAAAAAGGTTACTGTGGCCTTGGCCGTTTGTGCAGGAAGAGCCACGGCTTCAACCAACATAGTAAAGTGGTCAATGGCTACGAGGATAAATCTGTTTCCACTGGTAGTCTGAGGAGAGGACCCAAGGCATCCAGCCTAATGGTGTGGAACGGTTGTTATAGGGTAGTTGGTTGATACTGGTATCTAGTCTTGAAACTGGATTGCTTCTTACATGTGGGACAGGCCTCCAAGATGTCAAAAATTGATTCCATAATTCCATACCAATAGTATTAATCCTTAATCCGCTAATAAGTTTTCTTTGATCCTACATGACCTAGGGTAGAGTGAGCTTTCAGAATAACAGGTACACATTCTGAGGGCCGAAGGTAAGGTAGCCACTTTGCCCCAACTTTCTTGTACAACTTCCACTCTCCACTTTGGTGTTGCGGGAGTGCTGGGCTAACCTTTTTTTATGGGCTCATCCTCATCCTCCAATCGTTGGGGTCATTAAGAGGTCATATAACCTCTCCGCCTTGCTATTATTCAAGTGAAAGACTTGCAGCCGAGTTAACTTATCAACATTCATGTGACGGGTTCCAGAATGGTGTTTGATCTTTATGTCATAATGCTGGAGCTTTAGAGCCCAGAGAGCTAACCATCCAGTAGGATCTTTCATGTTCTGTAACCATTTCAACGAAGCGTGATCTGTAACCACAGTGAAGGTGGTCCCATATAGGAAAGGGCGGTAGTGCTTTACAGCTAACAGAACAGCAAGGTACTCCTTCTCCATTGCACTGTAGTTGCGTTCTGCCTTTGAAAGTATCTTGCTAAAATAGGATGCAGGATGATCTACACCGTTTTCATCCAAATTGGGCTAAGATGGCCCCAACAACGTAGTCCAAGGCGTCAGTAAACAAGATAAGGGTTTAGTATAATCTGGGTGCCATAGGATAGGACATTGTTGTAACAGTTGCTTTAGTGTCTCAAACGTGGCCTTTTGTTCAGCACCCCAATTAAAAGGGGTATTTTTGGTTAATAGGCGAACAAAGGGATCGCTGAGTTGGGAAAACCCAAGGATGAACTGATGGTAATACCCCATCATCTTTAGGAATACCTGAATATCCCGTAGATTTTTAGGGAGAGGCATTTTTGAGATTTCTTTGACCTTGTCCAGTATGGGTTGGATTCCTTCTTGGGAAATGGAGTGGCCAAGCAAATCCATTTCCTTTGGAAGAAGGTACACTTTGAGGGCTTCAACTTAATATTGGACTTATGTAACTGTTGAAACACCTCCTTCAGAATTCAGTATGTTCGTAGAAGGTCTTTGAGAACACTGTGATGTCATCAAGATAGATGATGACACAAGTTAATTTCAGGTCCTGCAAAATGTGATTCTATTGAACGCTGGAAAGTTGCAGGTGCGTTGCACAACCCTTGAGGTAATTGGGTGGGTTGGAATAGGCCTTTGCTTCAAATCAGAGCGCATTTCTCCTAATCTTGAGGAGAAAAATCCATTTGCCAATAGCCACTAGCCAAGTCCATTGCAGAGAAGTTAAATCTGGTGAGTTTTGCTAGTGCGTCATTAATGCAGGGGATGTAAAAGCTATCCTTTTTCATGAGGTATTTAATTTTTTGTAATCCATGAATATCCAATGGCCTCCATTTTTCTTTTTAATTAGCAAAAGTGGGGAAGAACAAGGGCTTTGTGAAGGAACTAGTAACCCCGCGTCTAGTAACTGCTGGAGCTCAGTACTCATCTGCTGTTCACCTTTGATTTGTGATAAGGTTTGGACCTAATAGGGCTGTCACCACCCACATCAATAGAGTGTCTCCAGCCCTTCATGTGTCCATAATCAGTATCTGACATTGAGAATATGTCGCTATAATCTTCTAGTAAAGTAGCGAATTTTTTCAGCTCATCTGGGGTCAGCTCATCTGAGATATGGACGTTGGGTAAGGCACATACCAGGTTATCCATGGGCAATCCCAAATCCATCATAGAGCCAATGAAGTGGATACGTTTTATGTCCTCTATGGGACCAAGAAGCCTCAGCCAATCTCCTGGTGTTTTTTATAACCATGTTCTTTCCAGTGAGGTTTTCCAGCAGAATAGTAACATGCCTCTGATAGGCTGGGTCTAATATCCCAGGCAATACCCGAGGCTCCAAAGGGCTAACACCCTCAAGACTTATGAGGTGCAACAAACAGCGGTGAGAAATTTGGAGCATGATTTTTGTGTCAACCACTCGATGTAAACAGACTTAATCATGACCTCATCTGCAGCATAGAAAGAAATACCGTCTCTGGCATCCACTGAATTGGGTAACTTTTTGTGTTACGCCCAGAAGTGGTATAGTTCAAAGGCATAGCAGAAAAAAGGGTATTTAACCAGGCAAGAGTATTAATTTTTTCCGGGATCTTTATTGAATAGTACTTAAGAGTTTTTGTAGTTGATTAATGAGAGGACACCTTGCTTCATGTTAATTTACCTTCATACTCCATCACAAACTGGGTACCTATGAGCATATCATAAGTGTTGTTGTCCAAAGCCACTGCTGGGGCTGATAAGTATAATCTTCCCAATTTGAATGGGAAGGGAAGAGTGTGCCCTGATAGCACAAATATTATTGGGGCCTGCAGTTCCAAATTCTTGCATGTACTCCAATTCAGTCACTAGCTTTATTTTCTTGATAAGATTAGTGGATATCACGTTGACTGGGGAGCCAGTGTCCAGGATGGCATTTATTTGGACTTTCTGAATGACCACTTCAACCCTGGTGAGAGTGCCTCCAAAATTAGGAGACAGGACCAAGACCTCCTTGAGCCTGAAAGTGGAGGTTAGTTTATGAGCAGTATCAGGGTATTTATCCAGGATGAATTTCAAGGTATGGACCTGATGAAGAGGTTGAATCAAGACAGCTAAGAACTTATCACCACTGCTGGCAGTGTCAATGACTCTTGGAAACCCTAGAATTTGGCTGAGGTATGTTTCCTCAGGTATGGTGGTCTCGTCTACTCCTCCAGCATTCAAGTGATCAGGAATTTCACTTCTGTGGGTGCTCCCAATATAAAGTATCCACCGTCATTGTAACCCCCTCAGATTCATCCCCAAGGGTATTCTCAACAACTTGTAAGGTCGCAATAGAGGTAGGGGAGACAGGTACATGAGGTTGGGTAGTTACCTTCTGATCATATGTCTTTTCAGCAAGCCCTTTATTGCTACAGGGGTTACCCTTAGGATGCGCAACTATCAGCTTGGCTGGAGGGGAAGGTACCACAGCTTTAGTGAGCTTGTATGGGAGCACGGTATTAACTGCATTACAGGTCTCAGATTTACTGCAGGGAGTGATAGCTATTTAAAGTCGCACTGATGTTGCAGGTTTCACTGGGAGGATAGGCACAGGTGAGCTCACCCCCAACTGTTCTACAGGCGAAATAACTTCAATGGTTAGAACTGAAGGTTCCACCTCAGCTTCAATTTATTGTTGCATATGAATAGAAATCAGCAACGTCTAACAGAGCCTTTTTTATGTCACAGATGTTTTTGAAGTGACTTTTTACTGAAATGATATGCCTGGCTAGAGAGGACGAGAAGCTAACCCAGATAATATGGCTGCGATAGCATCATCCAGGGTTAGCATGTTAGACGTTGACAATCTTTATGCAGCGAGGTAAAATCGCTCAGCAAAAGCAGCGTGGTTCGCCCTCATACATGCTGAGGCGCATAAAGGCCTGTTTATCCCTGTTAAGACTCTGGTTTGAACCAAATTAAGCCAAAAGAGCCTCTTTCACCTCTGCCCAAGTATTCAGATTTTCCATGTATGGAAATATCATCTCTTGAGCTAAATGACTTAAGCAAGAGAGGATGTGTCTATTTTTTTGCTTGTCCTATGAGTCTTGCATTAAAGATTCATAGACATACAAAAACGAAGCAATGTTCCCCTCACCAGGGGTGAACTTGTCTTTAAGGGAGTTTTAAAGGGCGCTGCTCAAGCTCTTTAATATGGGATAAAGCTCTAGCTAGTTGCTTTTCAAGAGCAACTATTCAAGGTTCGGTTGGAGTGGGAAGAGATTGAGGGTTGCTCAATTAAAAGCCTCCATTTTTAGGTGAATTTTTTGTGGTATACAGATGACCCCTGTAGTGAACACCACTTTGTGGGAATCTAGCTGGTTTTTGGCTCGCTGGTGCTGACTTGCGCTGGCTTCTACAAAAAGGATTTTTTATAATAATAGTAAAAACACTAATAAACGAAAAACTGGGTTTTTTATGGGTTTATTAGTGTCAGTGCCACGTAAGAAAAACAATCCCTCTTAATTATCTTACCATGCAGAATTTAAATCATATTAAAGTTCAAAGGGTTTTAATAATAAATTTGGAATAGCTTGGTATGTTCCTAATTTAGGAATGTTTGAATTTGGGCTATCATAGCTTGGAAAACATGCTTCACTTAGGCTGAACAATGGATGGGGAATCATCTTTGGGCAAGATGTACCCATGGGATAATGATTTAATATATCTCAGCCAATCCCTTTTAGCTAAAATAATTGCACATTGGGGGACCTCCACCAATCCTATGAAAAGGGGTGGTCCCTGCTTAGGTGTTTGCTTTGAATTGGGCGTGACCTGGGGAGAAATCTCCTATGGACTCCATAGGTTCCCTTGCATGGCTGGGCCACTTTGACCTCCCAACTTCGTGCTATTTGTCATATGGTTTTTTAAAGTGTCACCCCAATTTGTGGAGTTCCACTGAGAATCAGCGTGGGTCTTTTGGCCAATAAAATCATTTGTATTATTTAAATTACTCTTATTATTATTGTGAACTTGTAAATGTCTAGCATAACCAGTTTCAGCCCATTTTGACCCAAAACATTCTATGGAGCCATGATTGCAAATGTCTGATAGCGTTGAATATCAAATACCTAAGGTTACAGCTTTAAATCCCACTGTGCTAGTCTATCATCTGGTTGTGTAAATTATGTAATTAAAGTAAAGATGCATGATTAAAGTATGCCCTTGAAGTGTAATTCATATCTATGGGTTGTCTGAAAAGTTAATATCCTTAAAATTATTTGAGGTGAGTTGACCTTGATACAAATATACCACACTGAGAATGTTTTTTAGCCATTACAGGTTTTGAACTCATAACCTGCACTTAGGTGGAAGCAGTTTTACCTGCTCAACTAACCACCTTTTGAAAAAATCAATATCCTATGAAAACAAATTTATAATTTCAAAGCTGTTAAAATCTAATGGTATCTCCCTTAAGATCAATACATATATTCTAGAGATGCTTTGATGCCATTATCCCATCTCTGGTGTGATTCTATGGAAGATCTGCAGAATATCCTATAAGTTAATACCACCTCATCTAAAAATTGTTCTTTAAAGAGTATGTGCTTGTGTTTTTAGAAAAGATAAAAATAGAGGCATATATTAAAATTAGGGTGAAGTATAGAGAAATTTATAGCACTGATATTTTATTTTTTTTATTTCCAAAACGCTTTTGTGGTCAGGTAAATTGTCATGATTGAGGATAAATTTTTCCTCTCTAAACTAAATTTATGAAATTTATTGTCAATACCTAGTAAATAATATCAACAATATTCCCTGGGTGTTGTTCTAAAAATTTTTTATAAATCAATTAGCAAAAATCCTTAAGAATCCCAAATCAATAATATCATGTCCAATTTCAACTGATGTGCATGTTTTTTCTTTCTAAGGCTCTTAACAGCTAGCTTTTGTTCACAGTATGACTGCTGTTTTACTTGGTGTACAATGCTGAGTCCAAATTATATTTATAATATTAAAAATGCACTTAAAATTAATATCATACATGTAAAAATTGCTTGAAGCACTTTTCACAGATTATTGTGAGAATGTGCTTCTGGTTTGCTGTAAGCATGTGTGGCACCCACCAAATACAGAGCTTAATAATTTCCAGATCTTCATACAAAACATACCTACACATTCTTTTGAAATGCTATAAACTCATCAAGTTCACACACTTTAATACATTGGTCTTTCAGTAATATATTGTGCAGTAATCTAAAATTGGTGATGTTGTTGCACTTTTTGGCATCCCTCATGTAAACATTTTCAAGGATGGTGCCAGGTTTCTCCCCAATGCAAGGGAAGCCTCAACTTTGGGTTTCTAAATTGTTTATTATTCTAAGCCTCACATATTTATATTTATGCAATAGTTTACTGGTTTATGATTTATTATGAGAAGAGCTGAAACTATAACCTTAGAGTTGCTATCCTTTCAGTCAATGCCATGTTGTGCTGAAGGCCCAAAAATTATCATTATAATTAACTTAAATTATCTGGCATCAACCAGTCCCCAATTACCATATTTGCTACCCAAATGAATTACTCAGGAGAAATTGCTTCAACAACCCTGTCTAACAAGCTTAGACAATTCCTCCCTATTCTCGCCTAGTCACTATTTTTTAGCATTATAAAAGTGCTAGGTGGATTTTTAGAGGAACTTTTTTCTTGTCCATTTTTGACTAGTTACTTTAACTAATGATTGTTGCCTGCCCAAAAAAGCAGTGATTTTGCCTGTTCCAAAAGAACAGTAATCTGCCTTAGTTTAACTAGGCTGCCAAAAGATTGCCCTAGAGACCTAAGATCTACTAAGAGGTATCATTATAACTACCAATGACTAATAATTAAGTAGCCTTCAAAGGCAACCCTTCAATTTAAAATAAAAACTAACACTGGTGCTCCCTACCAGGTCCCTTCCAAGGCTACCTGTTGAAGTCATACCTTCACATAAGCATAGCTTTTATTAGAATAAGTGTTCACCAAAGAGTCAACTTAATTAATCAAAATAAAGCATTCTTAAATTTAATTGATTAGATCCAGTCTTATAAAAGACTGTTGGATGAAGTGTCCTACCATCTTGCCCAGCTCTCGCTCTGCTTATTATGGCTTTATCAAGTCAAGGATACATTTATTAACTGGACGTCTGCCTACTAGAAGATTGAACAAGATATCCATGAAATAAGATATCAAGCTGACAGAGTAGCCCTTAAATTAGGACGTGGCGCTAAAGCCCCACCTCCCCATATTAATATTGTTGTGGCAATTTCTCACTGTAAAAAACAAAACAACAAAAATTTAAAGTGAGCAGGAAAATTTAATACCATTTAAGGATGAAATTAGTTTGATTGAGCCAAGTGCCTCAGCGACATATCTGGTTCCCTGTGCTGAAGCTTTGTGCGCTTCTGACGGTAAAGTTAAAGCAACCAACCCAAAATCCTTGGTGCCAGTTTCTTTTTCCTGCGCTGATATTTACATTGTTTCACCAATGAAACTGTAAACCCAAATGACTCAGTGCCCCTTCCATTCCTCAGCACCAAAGCTGCCTAATTTTAGAGCAATATACTTGAAACAGCCAACCTGAAATATGTGGCACCTTCACGTTACCTGCGCTGACAAATCAACTGTTTTGCTGCCAAAACAACCCACCCAAAAGCTTCAGCGCCCACTCCATTCCTCTTTACCAATACACCTCATTGTTTCAGCACCAAAGTTGGAGCCACTGAAGCCACACAAATAAACCTTGACTATAGTTATGCAGCTGTGCTGGAACCTCCCAACAAGCTGAATGAAGCAACTGGATCCATCGACGCTCTGTCTTTTAGTACCAATATTTATAGCTATTCCAACGTGTTATCTGAAACAAATGCATCAGCGCCAAATTTATCCCCTTGGGTGAGGTGACCAAAAATCTCAGTAACTCTTTTAAGTTAGTTGAGCTGATTGCCCTTAAGGCTAATGCGCTCTCCCCCATTTCATATTATTCTAAGCCAGCTTTTAAAACCCCCCTTACAGCTACTACATGTACCTGAGCCTCCACCTCTGAGATGAATTTCCTTTATAAGGCCCTATGAAATTCACATAATCTGCTTGACCCAGTCTGCCCGGATGTCACTGCAAACTGACTATCTCCCCTTGATGAGGTTCTCTGCAGTTTGGGGGAGTTGCTTGGCCCACTTGAGCCAGATGCCCCCTGATCCAATCCACACCCATTTAATAATTTGCTTAATTCTAAGCATTTTATTTTTTATTTGGTTTATACTGACTTATTAGTATTCTCAAGTAACCCCAAAAAACTAAAGCCACCTGATCCAACCAATTCAAAGGACCAAATGATTTTTCAACCTAATCAGCTGATTTAAACTTTAGTAAACTACAAACTGCTAAATTGATTGCTGATACCCACAACTTGACCTATAGGGACCTACCACATGAAATAGGTTTGGTATCAACCATCTTAGTGTCTCACTAATGAAAACTTACTCCCAGCGTCCCAAACATCACTCATAGCCATCAGCTTTGGCTAAAAGCCAAACAGCCTGATATGGACCTTAGAACTAACCCAATCAAGAATCTTGTCCTCTCACCAAAAGTTGGGCTGAAGTCCTTGTGCTCAGGGCAAAGTTGTGGGCTGCCCCTACTCAACCTAAGTGATGCCACTTTCCCCCAGTTAAGGCTTTGAGGGGCACTGTCAGACTCCGCCCAAATGCAAGGGAAGCCTTGATTTTGAGTTTTTAAACTGTCTATCTTTAAGCCTCACCTATATATATATGTGATAGTTTACTAGTCTATTCTTTGGCAGCAAAGAGCTAAAATTATTTTTACTTTTGAGTTTCTATTCTGTCAGTTGATGCCATGTTATGCCAAAAACCAAAAAATATTATTCTTTTAAATTATCTGGCATCACCCAATCCACAATACCACATTACCCATCTAAATGAAATACTCAGAAGAAATTACCAAAAAACCCTGTCCTGACAAGCTTAGTCAATTTCTTCTTATCCTCGCCTAGTCCCTATTTTCCCTAGCACTATTAAAGTGTTATAAGGATATAAAATAAAGGACCTTTTTAGATTATCCATATTTGACTAGTCAAATTAACTAGTGATTGTTGCCTGTTACAAAAAAACAGTGATTTACATCAGTTCAGCTAAGCTGACAAGTGATTGCCCTAGAAACCTAAGGTCTACTAGGAGGTATTACTGAAGCTATAACAACTGATAATTGTGCAGTTTTTGAAGGTCCGCCTTTAAGTTTAAAAATAACACAACAGATGGTCCAGCCACATTAAACTAAAATCCCATTTATAATAATTAAAATGGAAGAAAAAGATACAAAAAATCTTTAGAACTAAAAGAATACTATTTTTGGCATTACTTCTATTTATATCAAAGATATTACTGAATAATATTGAATTTTAAAAATTTTCTCTCTCGTTGCAATCACTAATTGCAACACATTAATTGAGACTTAGTAAGTTTGATAATCTCTTTGAGGAGATTAGCGTGCACCCAATGTTGGGTAGCAGTTGGGCTAGTAAAGTAAAGGGCACAGGAGTGGGCTCTGCACCGTCCAAAGTCCATAAACACCCTGATGACACCGGAAGCCTTAATAAAAATTTGATGGTTAGTATTTCCCCAGAGATTATGGCCTGAAAAAGCAAAATGTAACCAGTTCATCAATACTATGAATTCCCAGCCCCTGTCGTCAGTGGAGCACAGGGTGTGAGTTTTCCTGGATATCAATCAAATAGCACTTTGGGAAAAGTTTTGTGGAGATGTTCACAACCATTTCCTGGCTGCAGTATATGGAACACCACACTCCATGACCTGCAGTTGGTTAGATCTCAGGCTTAAAATAAAACAGCAGCAGATAAAGCTTCACAAGTGCATGTGGTGGTAGACCTTCTGGATGGTCAACGGGTGATTGAGATGAAGCACACTTATTGGACCAAATCAAACCAAATTTTCATAATGTTTAACTACCTTCCAACAACTATTAAGCACACAGTGCTGGAGCACCACCTAATGGATGGGCTTAAGGCATATGGGGAAATTCACTCCTTTGAGATTCAATGCTTTACACTCATGCCAGATTTATACATGGGTAAAGCAATTGCTGTGATCACCCTGTCCGCAGGCATTGTGGAAGACCTGACCAAATTCCCCACACCGCAATTGTGTTAGTTGATGGGCAGGAATCCCGACAATTCTGTGTCACAATGGATAGTGCACCCCCTATCTGTACCTTTTGTCACGTTTTTGGCCACAAGGCCCACGCCTGCCGCACCAAGGAAGGCATTACTCAAAACAAAATCCTCCCTGATGCAATGGGAAGTGCAGAATCTCATTATAAGCTGACTATAGACACTGATGCCGCCTTCCTATGGGGCGCACAGGGGTGTTACATTCAGGTCAAACCTGTGTCCTGAAGGAGCGCAAAAAGGCCAAGCAGGCCCACAGAGCAGCGGCCAAGGCAGCAGCCACAGCCGCGTCCATGATCCCACTTGCCCAGACCCAGAATGACAGAGTCTTTTGCTTCAGAAGCAGTCTGAGAATCCGAGCACCAATCAGATTGGGCCACCCTACCTGATGACCTGATGGGTGAGTTGGATTTACCTGAGCAAGCTTACCAAGCCTTGATCAAAACTAATTATACTACCCATTTCACTCCCAAATTTTGTTGACCTGCAATGGTGCATGACAGGAACACGCCAATGTGAAAAATCATACCAAACAGCAAAAAAGAGCGCCAAAGCCACACCTACTTTCAAAGTGACGGAGTCCCTTAAAACCGCGTATACAGACCAAAAAATGCACAAAACGCGATCTACAACTAAACCTGTTAAGAAAGCAGTAATGGAAGGCCTAGGGGGCCCTTCCCATCGCATTTAAGGTATGATGGGTAGAGCCTTCACAATAGGGACATTGAACATCACTAGACTCAAGGCCTCACTATCCCAGGCTAGGATACTGAGTTTTAAAAAAATAATCTACATGTGGACATCCTGGCCATCCAGGAAACCCACTGTCCACATGGTGCCAAGGAAACATGGGAAACCATGCTCCTCCCTACCTCTCCTTTTGGTCACCACCCTGTGGGGTGCTTATATATGCGACCTGTAATTTTTAAATTTATTTCTAAAAATATGTACCTCGATGGTCATGTGCTTGTGGTGTCCTTTTCATGGGAAAACAAAGTGCATGCTATCATTAATATTTATGCCCTGATCTGTGCGTAGGATTGCCAGGAATTCTTCTCAGCCGTTACTTCTCTCCCACTTACACCTGCCCCATTTGTGGTGGGTGACATGAACTTCTGGGCCAACCCAGCCACCAACTGCTGGCCTTCTGCGCCTGCTCCCCACAGGGCACATAGAACTTCGCGTTCTAAAAGTCACTTTGAGGCTGTTTGATACCCTACCTGAACATGCACCATTGCTCCTCAACATGTCCCATCCCCATGTGCACAACAGTCAGCTGAGGTCTATGTCCCGCATTGACCTTATTCTTAGCCCCGTTGAACTTGCAGTCTCATGTTGCACACTTTGAAATAACAAAAATGATTTCTCTGACCACAAGTTGGTGTTAATTTCCTTCTCTTTGTTGCACCCAGTGGCACAGGTGCCAAAGCGGTGCAAACTTTTCCCAGATGAGATCACGTCGCCCAGTTTTCCTCATGGGTGATACCAAAACCTCAGCACCAGATTTCACCACACTGTTCTGTGTGGACCCACTTTCTACCTGGTCAGCCTTCAAAGCGAACACCATCCCTAGGCATGCCAACACTCATTGTGTCACTCTCAGGCTGCATTAGTGGTCATTTTGTGCATGCTTGCAGAAGTAGACCACATGGAAGCTAATTTCCTTGCTGCAGGCTACAGCCCAGATTGAGGTTGCAAGTGGGCAGAGGTGTACACTTGCCTTAATGCGCTGGTAAGGCAACACAAACATTGCATTTGTGTACAGTACAAAGCAAAAAATATAATGGCGGGTGACACATGCTCCACCTATTTTTGAAAATTCTTTGCACCATGACAGAGCTTGGCTTGCACACAGGTGCGGTGGCCAGACCACTCTATTGCAGCAACTCTGGCTGAAGTGGCAATTGAAGTTCAAAACTATTACTCTGAATTGTATTGCTTTGATCCAGTCAAACCAGCTGAAGTTGGAAAAATTTCTTGAAAGTTCACATATCTGCACCATTTCCCATTATCTGGAGTTGATGAATTTAATTTCTCAGGACGAACTCTGGTATGCTGTTTTCGGTGCAATGCACAGGAAATGCCCAGGTTCAGATGCAATTACTTTTGAGTTCTATAAGAGAAAATTTTAATTATTTCAACTCTTTGCTAATCGCCTCAATGAATCAGTTTTGTTAGAAACGCGCCTCCTTCCTGGGGGCCAGGAGGCTTTCACAATAACGCTGTATAAGAAAGGGGATAAGCTGGACTTGGCCAACTGGCGCCTCATTTCACTTACTAACACAGATACTAAGTTATTTACTAAAATTATGGCCAACCGCCTAGGAGAAGTTGCCTCTGGTCTCATTTCCTCTGAGCAATTTGGTTTCATTCCCAAGCAGTCTATTCGGGACAACATACACACAGTAGCCAATGTCTGCCAATCCACAGCTACTGGAGCACTTGTTTTTTTTAAATCAGCAGAAGGCTTATGATAGAGTCAACTGAGATTACCGCAAAGACTGCCTCCACAAGTTCTACCTCCCCCATCAGTTCATTAATTGGGTGATGTTGCTTACAGAATCTTCCACAATGGCTGTGCATGGCCCTGGCTTCCTCACTGATGTAGTTTTCCCTCAAAGGGGCCTCCGCCAAGGGGAACCTTTGAGCCCACTCTTATATAACTTCATCCTTGACCCACTTTTACGCAATGTGAATGCCCGCCTTATTGGTGTCCATGTGCAAGGCCAAGCACCAGTTAAGATGTTGGCGTTTGATGATGATTGTGTGGTTGGGGTGTCTAACAACCAAGATGCATATGCGCTTGAGGCTACTATCCAGGTTTACTCCAGGGTAAGTAATGCTGTGCTTAATGCTTCCAAAACCAAAAGCATACTCCTTGGTCAGTTCCAAGCCCGCTGGTCACCAGCACCCCATGTCAGAAGATCATCTATGGGCTCTTCTAGTTGGCAGGCTAACCAGTATGAAGGCTAGTCAGCTTTTGCCATTTTGCCTTAGGCGTTGGGGCCAGCAGCGCTGACTAATCCCTTGGCATGTCACCGTGCCATTTGGGGATCCCCTAGCCTAAACTCCAACCAACGAAATAAATAATAAGCTTATAGCAAAAGGTAGATTAGAAAAGGGAGATACTTATTGAAAGGGAAGCGCTTGGTATTTATACTATTTATAAAAGGGCTACTGCACCCGTCGCTGACCTATCAGCTCTTCCGCTGGTTCTTCCAGCCAACCACTCTTCTTCTTCTTCTACTATATTATTATCTTCTCTGGCGTCGACCCTCTCACTCCATCCTTCCTGATGTCCAAATTAGTTTTGGCTCATCCTTAGCCCTTAAGTCGCCAGTGAGCTATATAAATGATTAATCTAAATAAATGTTAAATTTGGGTTCAACCTTCAAGTTAATAATAATACACCAGAAACAACTTTGGTCACTCACTTTGACTCAGAATATTTTGGAATCTCACTGATATCTCTTCTTGTCTTATCTTAATTAATTTATTATAATAAATGAGGAACTGGAAACAACTTTGGCCACCTCAAACTCATAATTGTCAGATCCACCAAACTCAGATAATCAGTATAAGCAGCAAATTTATAGAAGAATTGAAGCGAATACAACAGCTTTTTGCCAGAAATCCCACAATGGTCCATGAATGGAAGTTGGCATTGAACACTGATTCGCGACTGATACTAATTGGATCATCCTTGGCTATTAATCACCAGTGATCCTTATACTAATTTGGGGCCACCAATTGGCCCCACTAAAACCTAATACCAAACTTGGCGGAATATTAATTTTAGCTCAACCCAAATTGGGGAGCAACTAACCAGCAATCATATCACATAACATGAAATCCAGTCAATAAGCCATTCTGCCAGGATTGGCCATATTATCTCAAATAACAATTAATCATTGAAGGATTCCATCTGGTTAAAATTCTGACATTTACCTTCACTTAACCATATGGTAATCCTCTTAATTCCAACCTCAGCGTGTGGGGCGGGCGTCCAGGGCTTGCCCCTCCCCACTACCACTAACTGCTGGAACCAAACCACAATGGCACACCCCTGCCACCTCTTCACCAACCCATCAGCTACCCCAGCACCAACCAGCAGAGTACCCCTGTAGTGAGCACCAATAACGGAAAATCAACTATGGACTCTTCTAGTTGACAGGCTAACCAGTATGAAGACTGGTCAGCCCTTGCCATTTTGCCTTAGGCGTTGGAGCCAGCAGCACTGGCTAACCCCTTGGCATGTCACCCATGCCATTTGGGGATCCCCTAGTCTAAACTCCAACCAATGAAATAAATATTAAACTTATAATAAAAGGTAGATTAGGTAAAGGGAGATATTTATTGAAAGGGAAGCGCCAGGTATTTATACTATATACAAAAGGGCTACTGCACCCACTGCTGACCTATCATCTCTTCCGCTGGTTCTTACAGCCAACCACTCTTCTTCTTCTTCTACTACATTATTATCTTCCCTGGCATCAACCCTCTCGCTCCATCCTTCTCAATGTCTAAATTAGTTTTGGCTCATCCTCAGCCTTAGGTCGCCAGTGAGCTATATAAATGATTTAATCTAAATAAATGTCAAATTTGGGTTCAACCTTCAAGTTGATAATAATGCACTGGAAACAACTCTGGTCACTCACTTTGACTCAGAATATCTTGGAATCTCACTGACATCTCTTCTTGTCTTATCTTAATTAATTGATTATAATAAATTAGGAACCGGAAACAACTTTGGCCACCTTGAACTCATACTTTTTGGATCCACTGACCTCGGATAATTAGTATAGGCAGCGAATTCATAGAAGAATCTAAGTGAATACATCAGATTTCCGCCAGAAATCCCACAACGGTCCATGAATGGCAGTTGGCATCAAACACTGATTCCACTGACTGATACTAATTGGATCATCCTTGGCTATTAGTCACCGGTGATCCTTCTACTAATTTGGGGCCACTGATTGGCCCCATTTGAACCTAATGCCAAACTTGGCGGAATACTAATTTCAGCTCAACCCAAATTGGGGAGCAACTAACCAGCAATCATATCAAATAACATGAAATTCAGTCAATAAGCCATTCCACTGGGATTGGCCATATCATCTCAAATAAAAATTTTTAATTGGAGGATTCCATCTGGTTAAAATTCTGATACCCCATTTCCTACCTCTTCTGCAGCTGACTCACGGGCTCACTTTCCCCACACCCCATAATTCCCCAATTCTGCTCCCTTTTGTGCCAAGACCCACTTCTGGTCCTGTACGCCATTTGGGTGTGTGGCTGAAGGTGGGAGGGTACGCCTCATTGGTGTTGGAGCACCATATCCTGGACAATGTCACAAAACGAATTGCTTCCCTCAGAGCCCACCAAACTTCCCTCACAGGCAGGATTGTGCTGGCCAACTCTATGCTCCTATCTAAAGTTTGGTTTGGGCCCATGCCATCGCCTTTTCCCATCTTTTTTTCACCTCTTTGTATGCCCTCCTGCAAGAATGGCTTTGATTATGCTGCCCACCGCCAGTGCACCTGGATGTCATGTTTGGCCCTCGCCATAGTGGCGGTATAGGCCTTCTCAACTTCAAAGCCCATGCTGCCAAAATACTTGGCATCTGGATCGCTGCAGTCATCAACCCCATACTCTAAGCCCAACACTGGTCACGTGTAGCCCGCTCCAATTTTTCTCATGCCCTGGGCCTCAGAAATCCTACCCACCACCATTCTCTGTTAAAATATCTTGCTTCACATCCCTCTGCTGCGGGCCCGCATGGGACATCACCCTACTTCAAATGAATTCTCCTCTCCATGCATAGCGCTGAGTGGAGAAGTTTCATTAGTGGGCACACTGCCCAGAGGTGTCACCCTACTCCCCGCTTCACACAAGAAGTACAAGAACAAGCCGTTCTGAACAGTTTAATACCAAGGAGATCCCCTATCATGTCCAGGGTGGATTATCTGGACATGTTGGACATTACCTACTCCATAGAAACCCAGAAAGTCATATGGAAGTACGCCCATCACCCTCTTTGCAGCCGCATGTTTGTTCCCATGTGTGGCGCTGCTTGAAATGGGTAGACCATACTGAAAAGTGCTCCAATGCATCACACTCCTCACATATTGTGTGTGACCAGTATGGGACTTTGGTCCACCGCTTGGAAGAGTGCCATCCATCACAAGCGATCTGGCGTGAGGTTCAACATCTGTTTTTCCAGGAGCAAACACAACCTTATAGCCCATCTAAGGACATCTTCTCCTTATCCTTGAATTCCCTATACAACCTTCCCTCCAAGCCTTAGTGGTTGAAATCGCTATGTGGACCATCCACATGGTTGTATTGGATGCCATCTCAGGCTCTACTCCCACCCTCCAAGAAGCTGTACGCTGATTACAGTCGCACCATATGGACCACTTTCAAGTATGGTTGTTTGGCTAACTACCATCCCATCAAAGTCAGCTGGTCTCATCCTGGTTTCCTGTTTGGTTCATCACTTCAGACCCTTTCCTTCATATTTGTTCAATAGTGGTGCAAGCCTTTAACCACGATACCCCCTTCCTTTATTTGGAATTCCTGCTGGCAACAGGAGACAGCGTTAGATTCTCTGGGGGTGCCTCTTGCCTATATTTGCGCTTCTTTCAGTTTACATATCAGAAGTGTCCATCCCATGGTCAGCCTTCCCCAAATATAAATTAAAAAACAATACCTAACTTTACCATTGTAAGTCATATAGGCATTTACACTACTTCAAATATTTGTATGCAAAAACTATGAGGTAGATTAGCTCACAAGTTACAATTTTGTTGTGACAGGTATACCAATCTTAAGGTCTATTAAATTTTCTCACAGAGTTGATTTATATGACTAAGGTCGATAACTTTTCAGACCACTCTTAAATATAGACTTAAAGAGCGGTGGCCAAGTCAGTGGCTCAGCTCCAGCATGGCCTGCCCACCCTCTTCTTCCCCCCAACTTCCCTGAATCTCCCTGCAGTGACATCTCAAAAATATTCGATGATGCTGAAGTTGCTGTTATTATTGTCACAACAATTGCTTCATTCAACCCCTCAGCCAAAATCACCCGCCACAGTATCTCCCTTTTCACCCAACTTCCTGAAGCCCGCAAAGAAGCTGAAGTTCTCCTCGCAGCTTTTGTTGAAACACTTTCACATTATTATCTTAATGCAAAAGGAAAACTCCTACTACGCTGACCTTAACCCCCACTATGTGGATGCCCCATCGCCCTGGCTCTCTGCTCTGATCTGGTACTGTAACCAACATCCCTTGATCGAGGTGGGTCTTTCTGAAAACCAACCCCCAACCCCTCCTCACCCTCTGCCATGGTGGGTTAGCAGTTTCTGCTTCCCATCTGGTTAGTAGTTTTGTTTTGTCATTTTGAGTGTTGTTTGGTACTGTCCATCCCCTGGTCAGCGTACCTTGAATAAATCGAATTGAATATAGACTTAAAATTGAAACTACTATATAACTGTGTGACATTCCATATAGTGACATTATATGTTTTCTCAGCATTAGATGGGTTTTGACTAATGTATGCTACCAGTGTTCATCTCTGATATTTTACCTGGCTAAAATGGAACCAATTGATGTAAAAGAAGTATTTAATTGTATAAACGTGGTAAACTGTATCTAATACATCAGAACTGGGATAATTAAAGATACTCAGGAGCTCATTATAGTATACTCAATCTTCATCATTTAATAAAGACCCTTACTTAATATCTATTAACAAATGGAATAGCTGTACAGATATTCCAGAAAAGTCTTTGCTTTATTGAAAATAGTTTCTAAACTTCAAAAAAAGATTTAAGCCTCTTTATCACTTGTAGTAATTGATATACATTTATTTGCTTATATCTTCTGCAGATGTGGATATAATTCATAATATTTTGGATGGGTCGACCTTGAGACAAATATACCACACTGAGAATTTTTCTAGCCAGTACAGGTATTAAACTCAAAACCTGCACTAGGGTAGAAGCAGTTTTACCTGCCAGGCTAACCACCCTTAGCTGTGTATATAATCCATTCAAACTATATAAAAAATTAAAACTTAACCTCACCTTTAAAATGTGACATTTTTGCGGTTTGATCCTGTATATTCAAGGCAAGACAACCAGGGAACATATAATACTGAAAGCACAAAAAGCTAAAAAACCTAATAACAAATTAAAAAAACTTAAATTGAGAATTTTGAATCACAAAAAACTAAAAATCACAATTAACCAGGTAAGAAAACAGAGAACCACATATATGACCATAGAAGAATGTGAGAGGGGATTGGGGGCTCATCCTCAGTGGCATCTTCCTTATCACAGAGCAAAGCATGTGAAAGGCATAGAGCTAGGGAGTAGACATTGGCAGTATGTGATTCAATATCCCATAAGTGAAGAATTTTCAGAAAATTGTCTGCATGTATAAGTATACCAAAATAAATGGCAAGAGCGCCTTTCAATTGGATGTATATATTGGTGAGTTTGGTGAAAGTTTGAAAATATTGGTGTGAGTAAATAAAAATTTGGGATTCTGCGCTACCACTGCAACATATAAATTGTGTCATTGGCTTTATTATAATATTTAGAATGTCACGCTTGCTCAGAGGGGCACCAATCAATGGGATATAGGAGGAGGGATACACCATGCAATTATCACCACTGAATTAGCAACAACTTTAAGAGGGGCCAACAATCATGAAATGAAGCCACTTTAACAGCAAGCTGGTGGTCACTTTGTAATAAGCATCGTTTGTCTGGGTGACATAGAAATTAGGAAACATTGAGTGTTGTAAATGTTGTGCAAAAATAGTTTAAGATGGAGATTGGATGGTTCAATATTATGGTACAATTTATTATCCTCTGCCATTAAGCCCCAAGGTTTTAGTTAAACTAGCTTGGGCCTTGCAATAGGATTAAGGTTTCTCTGGTGAATGGGAGGAAGCTTGGAATGAACCATAATCTAAGCTGCTTCCTGATTGGCTGTGGTGGTTGTAGTTCTGGTCTAAGGTGGTCCTGATTGTCTGGTGAAGGAAACGCTGCAGAAAGCTTTGGGGGAGGGAGAGGGGTAGGATCATACTCCAGATAAAAAATGTTTCAGGGTCAGCGGTGGGTTAGTTGCTGGCAGATCTGGGCATGGAGCCAGAGGAAGCTGCAAGGGATAATAAGTTACGTTCCAAGTGATCCTACTCAAAAGGGTGTACAAATAGCCTCCCGCCCTCCATGTGGGGCCAGAACGGATGGTCAGGGGTAGAGGGGTTATGGAGCAAGGAGTAATTGACAGGGAGATTTTATTAAAATTAGGTTGTATTGTGGAAAGTGCCAAAGGACAAGAAAAACAAGTGACTCATTTTGGACCACAAACTATAGGTAGGGGTTGGAGCCATAGGCTTCCAATCCAACTGTTAGATTCTGGTGATTGACCCAAAAACAAACCCTTTGACAACCAACAGATCAGGCCAATTATCCTCCCAAAACTCAAGCTAATTCTCTAATTCTCAACTAAAAACCAATTGCTATTATACGGTTCAGACCAATTATCTCAACATCAATTTAATTTAATTAATCTATCAAAAGCTCAGGCCATTTATCCTCACAAATTCAGGCTGTATATACATGCAACGAAACTCAGAAACTGGTCCTGACTAATTGGGAGCAATATCAACTAGTCAGCTTAAAGAATTGAATGGGGATTGACCCAAATAGAACGTTTAAAAGATCCCATGGACAAATAGACATCAGTAAATCACAATCAATTTTCCGCCATATGGCAAAATTTGTATGTCAATCCTTATAACTGGCACAATAGTACTTGTACATGGACCGCCCAAATGGGATTACCTAGTGCTATCAAGAGAGGCCTGCTGAAGTCCCAATTAGGGGTGCATCATTTACTTAAATTAATGCCAAAATTTCCCAGAATTCACATTTTGTAAGCAGTATGATGAAACTTAAATTGGGATGATCCTAGGAAAATTTTGCATGTTTGTATTGCTATTTTTGCCCCTGAAATCATCCCAAATATGAGAGTATTTTGCCACTAATAGTCCTAGCAATAGGTCATAATTGTATCAGTTCAAGGGCCAAACTGAGGTGGAAAATAATCTTTTAAGATTGTGTGCTTGATATGTGGCCAGAAGATGCCCTAGAGGTATAAATACCAGCGCCTGGCCTAATGAATAATCATTGAATAATATCATCTAATAAAGATATATTTTCTTAAATTCTCTTTGCCTGTTTTTATATCAGTCTTTTTTAAAATGTGTTGACAAGCTGGAATTGTGAATTACAAAGCTTGTAGCTTTGCCTTAAGTAGAAGCCCCAGCTTTGAAGATAAAATTGAGCCCAATATTGACCAGAAAAGTCGGAGAATTTTTTTAGTACTAGATGAAAGTTGGAGAATTTTTGATTATGTCTAGTGAGCTTCCAGACAGTCAAAATACTGTAAGACACTGGCTAAATCGAGGATCATTTGGGCGAACAACCTGATTAAGCGTGCAGGATCAAATTTATCAGGCAAGCGATCCTCAAAATTTAACAGCTAGTGCTCACTCAAAACTGGTGACACTCTCTGAAATGGACCCACACAACCAGTTACTGGCAGATTTGGCCAGATGAGAAAGTGACAACGAGATGGAAACTAGTGGAAAGAAAATTTTGGACTATTTTAATACCAGCCACCAAGGCTCTGATGTGGGTACCTCCTACTCCCTGGATCTTATCATAGTGGGGGGACTCATGTCAATACAACAAGACAAATTGATCTTACATATGAAAGCGTAAAAGTTATGCTGGAAACTCTATATAAGGGTTTTAAGATTGGTACTTCATAAATTAATCCCTCCTTTGTTCTAACTCTATTACCTTAAGGACCAAGCGCTCAAGATGGAGATATACATGAAGTAGCACGATGCAACCATGACATCTCTTGCCAAACATCTCAAAGATAGTCAAGCAACTAACAAATTCCTCGTTAACTTTGTCCAACACTCAATTAAGCATACTCAGCGAATCCTTGCTAGACAAAATCTGGAACTCACAGAAATCTACCGTGTACAAGGGAAGGAACAATCTTTCCAAAATGCTTTACTAGACAAATTAAATTCCGGTTTTACTGAAATCCAAAAAGCAATTTTGTGGATAATACAGGACTTGTCAATGAAGCTCTTGGGAGATTAAACTCCCTCAAGGATCTCCTAAATGAAGGAGTCCCAAAGATAGCCGCAGAAGTTCTTGCTCACCATGGGCTATCACATGAATGGGTACAAAACATGAAAACCCACTGTCAAAAACTGGCAAACTCATTTCTGAATTTTCTATTATCTCAGACAGAACGACTCACCATACATGCCACTTCAGGTCAAAGAAATCACCTAAATAAAATTAAAGCACAATGGCTTCAAGAATTTTGCTTGTACCAAGCTGGATACTGTAAACAAAAACATTGAAGACCTTGCATCATTACCAACTGTCCTTATTAGGGATGAAGAGGATTCTCAGATCAAAGAGAAATTTTCAAAAATTTGGACTGTTGTGTCAAGATTGCAGGCCAGAAATACTAAAGTTACTCAGGAGAATTGGGAACTCACAATGCAACTATCTACTGCAAATTCCTGAGTAGACAATACGGCCAAAGATATAAAAGGCATAACGTCCAACCAAGCTTTATTCAAAAAGGAGTACAATAACCTGAAAAAGAATTCGAATCCATCAAAAACAAAGCTGCCTGTGCTCACCCAGCCTTGACAATAGAGAAATGGAAAAAAACTCTGCCCATTCGACCAAAAAACAACATGGAAAAACAATCAAGGGCCAAATTTAAACATCATAATCCAGTAGTTTGGAGCAATATCATGAAATTGAATTATTGGAAATTGACACCAATGCAGAATCTGATATTTCAAACATCCGTCCTATGCCTAGAGTTTTGCATTACTTCTGACAACAGATAATCCCCAACAGGAAATAGGGCTGATTCAAAGTGATGATACACCAAGACGTTCAAGTACTAGAAGAAGTACAACCTCTATGCCCAAAACAGGGCGAGATGACTTTAAACCTTTAAACTTGCCAAAGTTTGATAGGGGCGGGAACGTTCATCTTTTCTCAAGCTATTTTAAAAAGCAATTTGGGGAGCATCAGACCATGCAAAAGGATCAGCACTAATAAACTCACTCAATGCCCATGTCTGTGACCTCATTATGCCCTATATAGGTGACAATTGGTCCTATATGGATGCCAAAATTGCAGTGACAAAACAATTTGGAGGGCCTGGAAAATCAGAGGCCCAAAAACAAGATTTTCTTAATATTAAATTCAAGCAAAATGAGACTATTAAGAATTTATCAGAAAGATTTTCCATGAGGCACAAGTCTTGCTCAGGTGCAACGCAATAGATAAGTTTGCTAATATTGCAATGGAACACGCAGTTATGCCCCACCGTGAACTGCACCATGCCATGATATCTGCATTCATTGGAGAAATGGAAACACAAGAGCTTAACAATTACTTGAGAAGCTGTTCCCACAGACTTTGATACCCCTAATCAGCCCAAGGACCAGCAAAATTACGATCTTCAGGCCCAAAAAACAACAATATTTCTGACCACGGGAAAAATTAACAAACTACAAACCAAAAATTGATCAAAAACAGCAAGAATCGCCGATTACATGACACAACTGTGGTCAAAAGGGGCATTTTGCTAGCCAATGCTACAGATGGTCTGACAAAAAGCCTGGTGTTAACTTTGCTCTAGAAATCAACAGTGACAGGAAGGCAGGAAAGAGCAGTTGGAATAGAGGCTGAATGCTCTAACTCCATTAATGTTAACTAAACCATTCCACCTGAACCTGAGAGCTCTTTAGGGGCTTAAGATGTTACCAAAGATAACCTTCACCATATTATGGCTAATGATTTTCTTGATGGTCACTACTTGGCCCACAGCAAAAGCAATTAAATCCTTTAAAATTACCAAAGAAGCCCAAACAGATGTGTCAAAACCTTATGAAAAACAGATTATTGATCAGGGTTTGGACCTCCAACCTAGATGTTCAACTGGTCTACCTTCGCTTAACAACGTACAAGTAGCTATTCCCATGAAGAACTTAGTAGATAACTTCCCAGATATTTGCTCAAGTCCTGAAATCACACCTGAATCGGGCAGCAGTCACAGTATTCACATAATAAATACCTTTGAAAACTAATCTGAATGTACTTATGTGGATATAGCAGTAAACAAGGTGAGAGTTTGGGCCATCATCAATAGTAGTACTCCTATCAATATAGTCAGCACAAAGTTGGTTAAAAAGTTGAAAATTGCACCTGATGTTGCCAACTGTCAGGAATATGGTACAGTAGGAGCGCATACAAATAAATCTCTGGGCGCCTACAGTATACTACCTCTCATATCAGATCTATTGTAGTGACAGCAACTGCTATAGTGCTTTTAAATATGAGCTATGATACTAATTAAGACTGATTTCCTAAGGAGATATAAAGTTGTTACTAATCATGAGGACAATACTCTCACCATTCTTGGCCAGGCTATCCCGCATTACTATAACAGGGATGGGGTAGTTGAGAAAAAGAAACCCAGCCTTTTAATAAATCTGGCTTAAAAAATGGAGTAGTTCCAATTGAGTATGTCAAAGCGCGTTCAAAGATAAAAACACTATCCACCCAGATCAATGAGTCAAAGTGCATCTCAGTTCTGTCAAATCAGCACATTACTATACCATCCAGAGATCAAGTAATTGTCCTGACAGGACTGACAATTAATATCCCAGAAGGACTTTATGGTGAAGTGTATCAATCATGGTCTAAATCTCGATTTGAGCCAAACATCACCCCTGGTATTATCATTCCTGGCTATGAAGAAATACACGTCTTGTGTGCAAACCTGCACAATTGGCCCATCTCCATCAAATAACATCAAACAATCGCATTTATACATCTGTTCCCTACCCTCAGAAATTCACTAATTTCATGGGGTTAAAACTTTTGTCAAATTAGGGCTTTTTGATAAGGACTTGCTCAGCATCAATAATGTTGTCTCTATGGCCAATCTAAGCAAACTGACCAACTCTGAGAAAGGCCAAGCTCAAGAGTTATTCTCTAAATATCAGGAAATATTTGCACAAGATGATTTTGACTTGAGATGTGCTAAGGGTGTCATCCACAATATTAGTATTAGAGATTAGAAACCAATTTAATTAAGCCCGATTAGATGCTCAAAATCATCAGAAGAAGTTGTTTCTAAGGAGATTAAGGAATGCCTCTATTGTGGCATGTTAATGCCTTTAAGAAGTCCATGGGCGGCACCAATTTTAATAGTTAATAAAAAGGATGGAAGCAACCAAGTAGTCATTGATTATCATAAGTTAAACAACATCACAAAGAAGGACTCATACCCTCTGCCATGAATTGACGATGCCTTGGATAGTCTAGGGGGCGCGAAGTCTTCTCAGCAATGGACCTTATCAGTGGGTATTGGCAAATAGATCTTCCTGAAGAGGAGCTCGAGAAATGTGCAATTATAACCCAAGAGGGCCTATTCCATCTGACAAGAATGCCTCAAGGGCTCTGCAATGACCTGGCTACCTTTCAGAGAGCCATGGACATAATCCTGAGAGATTTAATGTTGTCATGTATACTAGTGTACCTTGATGATATCAACGCTTTTAGATGCACTTTTGATGACCACCTGGAGCAGTTAGAGGAGGTTTTCAGAAGGCTAGCAGGTGCAAGCTTAAAAAAAAAGCCCAAAAAGTGCCTGTTCTTCAAAAACCATCTAGAATATTTCGGATTTGTAATTGACAAAGTGGGCCCTTGATCCCAACCCTCTAAGTTGAATGCCATCTCCAAAGTAAAAACATCCCAAATCCAAGCGCAATATCCAAATATTCCTAGGCATGATTGGGTACTATGGCAACTTATTTCTGACTTCGCACAACTTGGAGAGCCGCTTTTCTATATACTTAAGGATAAGGTCTCATTTAACTGGACTCCAGCTTACCAAAATGAATTTAACCAACTGCAATCAGCACTATTGGTCGCACCTGCTCTTAAATACCTGGACTTTGATTGCGAATTTATTGTTCAGACTGATGCATCCCTAACAGCAGTGGGGCCATATTATCTCAAATTGGGGAAGATGGTTAAGAACATCCAGTTACCTTCGCTAGTCAGACCTTAGATGTTCATGAGAGAAATTACAAGGTGACAGAACATATAAGCTTAGCCATCATGTATGCTTGCAAGCAATTTCAGTTTTTAACTGCATGGCACTCATTTAAAGTTGTTACCAATCATGCTTCCCTAAGATGGCTGAACAACTTAACTGAGCCTGAGGTCCAATTAGCCTTCATGGCATTAAAGCTTCAAGCTTATGACTACACAATTGAGCATCAAGCTGGGGCAAAACATCAAAATTACAATTGCCTTTCCTGACTACCCACCATTGCAACACTTAGTCAGGCTGCTAACGAGTTATTTAAGAAAATGATCAGTGGAGAGTACCAAAATGAGCCTTAATCTATCCAAAAACTATTATCAGATTTATGAAAAAATACAGCTGTTGAAAGAGGACACTTTAAAAGATCATTGAGGGCAAGAAATATAATTTCCCAAGACCATTGGCCCAAACAGACATCATTTTGGCTTCCCATAAGGCTACAGGGCATGGTGGATTCAAAAAGATGAAAGAGCATCTGAAGCAATTCTACTATTGGGATTCAATGCATTTTGACATCCAAGGAACGTTAGAATGCTGTGTGGAGTGTCAAGGCAAAAAACCGTTCCAAAAAAGCACATCTTATCAGGTTGTTCAGCCCAAGTTTGCCTGGCACACTGTATCTATTGACATTGTCAGCCCACTTCAATAAGTAATAAGAAGGACAAGTACATTATTGCAGCTATTAACCACTTGACCAAATGGGTGAAGCCAAGGCTATTTTGGGAAGCAGGAGTGCAACTACAGCCAAGTCTTTCCTCAAAAACATCCTCCACAAGCATGGGTGTCCCCAGGTTATTCTTACTAATAATGTAACAAATTTTACCGCCACTGTCCTTTCCAAGCTCAACCAATCAATGGGAGTATGGGGTGTGCTTTCTGCTACCTATCATCTCAAAACTAATGGTACAGTTGAGCGTGTAAATGGGACATTGGTGAACATTATCAGAAAAATTATGGCCAAACCATCTGAATGGAGTACATATTTGAGTTTGGCAGTATTTGATTACAATATTTCCTATCATTTGGCAACCAGGATGTCACCTTTTCAGCTATATTATGGAAGACATCCGGCCCTACCAATGCTACTATATTCATTCCTAGAAGATCCTGGCGAAAACACTTATCCTTAATAAATTGAGAAGCTTGTGGATACTTTAAATAAAACTGCAATCTTAAGCCTTCAACAAAAGTTTTGCCATGAAAAAGGCCTGACATCAAAAGAACTTGGAAAGTTACTACAAATTGGCCAAATTTGAGGTTTACAATGAATTTCTATTTTGCAACATCCATGGATCAAGCCAATTGCAAAAGTTAGATCCATCTGGGTAGGGCCATTCAAAATAATTTATAAGACATCTCAGTTCAGATACACAGTTAAAGATATTAGGACTGGCCATATATACAACTGAGTCCATTCAAAATTCCTAAGAAGGTTCAATAAGATGGCCAATTGAGAAGAAAAAAATAAAAATAATAATAAAAAATAATAAAGAAATAATAAGTTTATTTGAGATGGGCCAACCTTGGGACAAATATACTGCACCAATAGAGAGGATAGGGAGTAGGGAGTCAAGATATAGGAGTAGAGGACAAAACCCAAGTAATGGGGGTAAAATCTTCCTACACATGTTCTGATAGGCCAGGATTACATGATCTGACTTCACTGATTTGCTTAGTCAGACCAAGGCATGGTACGCAAATCCACATGTATTGATATCCTCTTGGCACAGAAATGCAATTTCTGCCACAACAGGATTGGAACCCATGATGTGAGAGATGATAGTGGGATGCCCTCCTGACTATGCCACACCCCCTAATAAGTTTAATAATAATAATAATAATTTTATTTGATGTGGGATGCCCTTGGGACAAATATACCGCACTAAAGAGAGGGGGAGAAAATGAAATAAGGGGGCCATGACCTAAACCTGAGTACTGGGGAGAACATCATAGCTAGTATTCCCATGGGACCTGGCAGTGTTGGAGGGGTTTGCTTGAGCTGCTCAAAGAGTTTTCACTGATGTTGAGGCAGATTTGCAGTTCCATGTCAACAGTTAGGAAGGGGAGAAGAAGCCAGCTCTGCACCATCCTCTGAAGTCAGTGTAGAATTGCTTCACCAAACAGCCAAATATTGAATAATTTAATTATGTTTTTGTTAAATTTTACTGCTAATATTGACAGGATTTGGGGCTAGATTTTGAATTGCTTCAAGATAAATTGTATAAATTATCCATAGGGATAACACAAAAATAACCACTTGGAGCAATTCTGGGATTGGTGAGTCAATATTAAGTGCCATAAAATTTGCAATTGGACTGAGTTCAGTGGGTATGCTTTTAGGTTCCATCAGTGGCCATGCTAGTTTCCATAAAAGTCAGGCCGCTGGGCACTCTTCTAACTTGTGCAACATGGTGTCTTTTGCACCACATACTCTATATTATTCCTGGGTTGAATTGGACTGCTCAGCTGTCAGTAGGCCCTGTGTAAGCATCGCCAGATGTGCACCTTAATTTTTGAATGAGTAAATTATGTTTCATGAATTTCCAAAAAAAATTCAGAGTTTTTTCATCATATGGCTTATCATTTGGTCTAGTAGATTGATATGAGCTAGGGTTCAGGCTCTTGGCAGGGGGTAATCCTCCACTGAGACTCATGCACCCCTGCGCTCCTTAGTGTAGGTGTGATTTGCAAACCCTAAACTTCATTGGCCCCTCATGATGTTGAGAGGGAACAGCCACTCATCTCGACAGATGGTCTTCATTACTGCATGGGAGAAGTTTGAGGATTGGTGTGGACCATGGGCATTCGGATTGGCTGCCAGGTAGGACAGGATGGTGTTTCACACTGTGGAGTTGGCTAGATTGAGGTCCCTGGCCAGTTTTATTCATGCGACGTGTGACCAGTGTTTTAGTTTGGGGGTTGGTCTCATCACTCTAAATATCCACTTACTGAATAATTTATCATATTGAGCAACATGGTCAGTGAGGCTTAGGCCTCCTTCTGTTCTTAGTCCATGGAGTTGACCTATATAAAATTGGGGCTCTTCTGCCTTTTCACAACCACAACTGCAGTAAGGCCCTGATGCGGTCATGGAATTCTGAGGATAAGGGGACAACTGTAACTGTGAACCAGAGGATCAGGAGCAGGAGGGAATTTGCAACCACAACTCTCCCCATGAGTCCCATTTGCCTTCCCCTGAGGGAGGTGACGTGGGATGCAAGCTTCCAGATGAGCCCATCTTTGATCCTGGGCAGGTCCAGCCCGTTGGGGCTCAGGGTGATACCCAGGTGTTTCACTGGGCCTCTAAAAGGTGCCACCCCAAATGGGGCCCAGATTCTGCCCAGTTTTTTGTTTTTTTTGTGGATTTTGGTGGGTGGCGAGGGTGGTCATAAGTGCTGGCAAATTATATGCATTTTGCCAAATAAATTTTCTTTTACTCAGATTTAATTTATTTTTTAAATTATTGCTTCGATTTTCCTTGATTGTTTTTGGATTCTGCAAAAATTATTTAAATTGTAATTTGGGTGATAAGTCAATTTGTCACCGGTTACATCATACTCAGTAAAGTTCTGAGACCTGCAATTAAGGTCACAATTTTCAATATGTGTTTTAAATGGGTTAAATTATATAAATTGATTTTTTAAACTTTGATATTTCAAATTAACTCATTTATAATAATTCCGTCAGATTGGCTGGTTGATGCATAACCAATTATGTCATACTCAGCAACGATCTGAGACCTGCAATCAGGGTCTTAATTTTTGATTTTCAGTTTTAAATTGGTTAAAAATATATAAATTGATTTTTAAAATCTGTGTTTACGTTGACTCATCTATATTTAAACTGTCAGATTGGCTGGTTGATACATCACTGATTACATCATACTTGGTAATGTTCTGAGACCTGCAATTAAGCTCTCAACAATTGATATGTGTTTTTAAAATATTGATTTATTTAAATTAGACTTGGAGACTTCAGGCTCATGCATTAAATTCATAATGTTGATTTTGTCAGGTTGGCTGGTTGATTTGTTGCCAGTTCCATCATTTCCAGGTAAATTCTGAAACTTGCAATTTATTGCAATACTCACCCTATTTTGTTACTAATTTTAGCATTAAAATTTGGGTCAGCTGATGTGATGATGACGTTATTATCAATATTAATGGCTGGCTCCTAATTCATTGCTTTTGAGACAGATCTGACTTCTGAACTATCTGAATGCATTTTTTAAGAATTATAATCAATTTGGTTTTGCTTTTCTTATTCGCCATGACATCATCTTCCTAAGATGGCTAATGCTCTGGGTATATAAAGCCTGGTTGTCCCCACCCCAGATACCATTTCTGGCTGAGTGGGAGTGACAGGAGGCAGGGTGGCACTAGCTGGGGCCAGTTGGAAAACCCTGGTTTGAGTTTTGCTGCCCTGGGTTGGTTGGGTGATTTTGTGCTGCCCACAGGTAAAATTTCGTTTTTAACTTGTTAATTCTTGCATTGCTAGCTGATTTGTATTGGTGGATGATTGACTCAAGTTTCTCCAATTTCTCCAAGCTTGAAATTTCCATGACTGCATTGTCAGCATTTGTCAGAGCTTTCAGCGGTGGCTGCCCACACATGCCAAAGCCTTCCAGCACTGCCTCTGCTGCTCACAACACTGGGTCAAAAGCCAGGTTGTACAGCAGGGGCTCAACAGGTCCCCCTTGCCTCACCCCACATTGAGGTGAGATTTTGGCCAAATGGAATCTGGGGCCTAGAACTGATATGTTTGTCATAGTCATTTGCTTCATCAGCCAATCAATGAATTTTTGCAGCAGGTGCACTTTCTCCATGCAATGATGTAGGTATGACCAGTCTACCCTGTCATAAGCTTTCTGTTGGTCTAGGAATACTAATGCTGCACTAGAGTTTGACTGGGTGAAATTGGCGACCATGTGGATGTTGTGCAGATGCTCCTGCAAGGGACAAATCCATGTTGGTTTGTCAAGATCACATTCCTCCCAATGGAATCCAGACAACGTGCCAGAATTTTTGAAAGCAGTTTGGAGTCAGAATTAATCAGTGAGATTAGATGCCAGTTGTCAAGTGAATGTGTGTCATCTTTCTTGTGAAGGAGATCAAGCAGGGCCTCATCCTCTCCAGGCATCAGCTTGGTCTCATCCAAACACTTGTTGAGTGTGGTAAGGAGGATGTGGCTAAGGAGGTCTGGAAATTTCAAATCAGTTCATATTGAATACCATCAAGTCCTGGACTCTTCCGCCAGGGAAAAATCTTGATTGCCGCATTGAGCTCCTCCTTTGTTATCAGCGCTGTGAGGGCTAATGTGTCCAGGGTCAGGGGTGGCTCCACCCTCGCAAGGAAGGACTCAATGTCATGAGGTAAAGCGCCCTTGTTCAAATAGAATTCCATGTAGTATTCATGGGTTATGTCCACTAGCGCCTCTGGGGAGCATGCTACAGTGTCATCTTGCACGGCCAGAGCATCGCATCAAGTCCAGGATTTCTGAGTGGTAAACTGACACTTGAAGAATCTGGATGATTTTTCACCCTCAGCCATCAGTTTTGCTCCCACCTGTAATGCAAGCCGTTCCTGAGCTTGCTTGATGAAACCTTAGATCTTGAGGGTCAGCTGAACCCATTCCCTCGTCCAATTGGTGCTGTGGCCCGCTTAGAGGGCATTCCTCTCAAGATGTTCTCTTTGGTTGATCACCCTTTGAAGAGCTGATGCCTTGGCCACGTGCCTCCTGGAGGATGTACGTTTTGTGGTGGCAACCATTTCAGCTTTCAGGTGTCCCCAGGTCTAGATTGGGTCCTTGCTGAGGGGATCCCTCACATCACTGGATGGGGTTCATACTGCTAACCAGTGGGTGAACTTGGCATTACTCACAGTTTGTAGGTGAATCTTTTCCCATTTTGGGCGTGGTTGTGCCTGCAACTCCAACCTCAAGGTAATCCTTACCAGACAATGGTCTGAATCAGTGACACTAACTGTCTCAAAGTTTCCTACCATATGCTTAAGGGTCGCTGGGATGCAGATTAGATTGATGCGTGTCATCAAGAGCAGCTCGCCCTCTCTGATGTGTGGCCTCATCATGTGCTCGAGGGTTGGCATGTCCTTTGGGCATGCATCAATGACTCCCAATGCAGCCATGAGCGATGCAAGTTCCTGGTGTCCATGGGGATGATCAGTGTCCGGGGGCCATCTATCTGTGGCCCTTGTGAGCCAACAGTTCATGTCCCCTAAGAGGAAACTGTTTTCCAGCAGTGGTAAATTGGTCATCTCTTCAAAGAAGTTGGCGTGGTCACTGGGAATGTTGGGGGTGTAGGCATTGACTAGGGTGTACTGGTTTCCTGCCAGGTGATTGTGATGGCCAAGACTCTCCCCTAGGTGATCAGTTGAGGATGTGATGGTAATGCACCTCCTGGTTTATCATGAACCTGCAGAGGGTGGACCAAGTTGAGAAGTTTGGGAGGAGCATCTGGGTCCACCCAGATTCCTCCCCCTTGGGCAGTGACTTTCCTGGATTTCCAGCATGTCAGCTGGAGGGCTTCACAGGTGCTGAATTTTCTTGGCCCAGGACATGGTGGCCTTCAGCCCTGTGATATTGAACGACCCTATTGTGATTAAATTTGCCTGATCCACCTAATCTGCCTTAATTGGATAGTTCTGGGCCATTTGACCCAGTTCTATCACAATTCAAGCGATTTGAGCTTTTGAGTACCCATTCAGGAGCTCTGCGCCACTGAGCTGAGCTGAGCTGAGGCAGTACTCACTCTATCAGTAGCTGGACCATCTTGAAAATTTTTTTTTAACCCTTGTTCTGAGAGTTTTTATTGAGACTACAGGTTGGTGACCGGAGTTGTGAACTCTAGCATGAACCAACACCAGTTCATTTCCCGCTACCATGGGCTGCATTTGCCCCTGTGTTGCCACCTGCGTCTGCTGGTTTGCTGTTCCCTCCATTGACTCCTCAGGGGTCTCTCTCAGGATCTTAAAACGGTTTGCATTTCCGTTATTGGTTTCCAGAATCTGATTCGCTTTTTTAGCTTCCTTGGCCCTCGCTCTAGCATATGATCATCTCTTTGCTTTATACTCTGCTTTGCTTTGTTTGGCGGTGACTAATTAGATAATCTGGTACTAGCCATGTTCCCCCTGTTGAACAGGGTTGTCGCCACCAAAAGTTTACCAAAATTTCATTAGTTTCATCCATTTCCTCAGGGTCCTCCTCCTACTGCTGCTTGCCTACAGCAGGAAATGCGTGGGCCTGATGCCCAAGTGCCTGGCAGTACTGGCAGATGGGAGGAGCCTTCTTTGGGGTTTTTAAGGAGTCAGATGCTTGTCCCTCTGGCAAGATGAACTGTGCAACACGTGGGATCAGGTTGGGATTAGCTTCTACTTTGGGCTTGAGGTCAAAAAATTGCGATTGCCTTCCCACTTCAGAATTCTAGCATGAGGTGGAAGCACTGCAGCTCAAACTGCTTCACTTTTCCGTACCCCTCAAGGCCTTTGATTAGCTCTGCTTTGACGAAGTCGTGGGGGAAATCATTTTGGAGATCTTCAAAGGAGATGAAGAGTTCATTCTCCTTGTTCCAGCGGGTGCAATGTACCATTACGTGGTAGGGTACACCTTTAACAGTTACTTCAATAATGTCCTTTGCTGAGGTTTCAACTGCTCCACTGTGGCAAAGCCAATATCTATGAATCCTCACCAGAATTCTTGCTTAATAAAAATGGCGTTTTGATATAAAAGTTTCTTTTTTTGGAAATCACCAACAAGATCTCTGGGTTTTCAAACCCAAAGTTCACTCTAACCCCATGCTTAACAGGGGAGTAGGGGAAAGAGTGGCGGATATTATTGTAGAGCATATGCTGGTGTAGCATTTACAAGTACCCTTTGATAGGACTTGCATCTGTCGTTTGGTCTGGTTTTCATGGCTAACCAGGAGCTCCTTGTGGGAGCGTTTGATGCCCTTGGGGAATGCCATGTTGGTGGAATTACCACCCTTTGCAATGTTCGCCCAGGACTTCTGATTGGAATTGTGCATCTTTTCCTTCTTTACTGATTGTTGAATGTTCAAGTTCAACTTGAATCTTTCTTTGCTCTATAAAACTGACGCTTAGGAGAAAGAAAAGCCCAATAATAATTTAATTTTATTTGAGGTGGGCCAACCTTGGGACAAATATGACACACCAAAGAGAGGGGGAGAAATGAAATGAGGTGGCCATAACCTAAACCTGAGTACCGGGAAGAACATCATGGCTAGTGTTCCCATGGAACCTGGTGGAGTAGGAAGGGATTCACTTGAACTTCTCAGAGAGTTTTCACTGATGTTAAGGCAGATTTGCAGTTCCACGATGAAAGTTAAGAAGGGGAGCGTTAGCCATCTCTGCACCATCCTCTGAAGTCAGTGTAGAATTGCTTCACCAAGCAGCCAAATATTGAATAATTTAATTATGTTTTCTCTAAATTGATTGCTAATATCATGGGGGTTTGGGGCCAAATTTTGAATTGCTTTGAAATAAATTTTATGTATTGTTCACAGGGACAATGCAAAAATAACCGCTTGGAGCAATTCTGGGATTGGTGAGTCAATATTAAGTGCCATGAAATTTGCGATTGGACAAATTCAGTGGGTATGCAGTTGGGTGCCATCAGTGGCCACACTAGTTTCCATACAAGTCAGGCCGCTGAGCACCCTTACAACCTGTGCAGCAGGGTGTCTTTTGCACCACATACTTTACAATATTCCTGGGTTGATTTGGACTAGTTAGCTGTTTGGTAGGCCTTTGTAAGCATCGCCAGACGTGCTCCCTAATTTTTGGGTAAAGTAAATTGTGGGTCACAAATTTACAATTTTTTTAAGAGTTTTTTTTATCATATGGCTGATCATTTGGTCTAGGAGATCAATATGGGTTAGGGTTCATGCTCTTGGCAGGGGGTATTCCACCACTGAGACTTGTGCGCCCCTGAATTCCTGAGCATAGGTGTGATTTGCAAACCCTTAACTGCATTGCCCCCTCATGATGCTGAGAGGGAACAGCCACGCATCTCAACGGATAGTCTTCAATACTGCATGAGAGAAGCTTGAGGACTGGTGTGGGCCATGGGCATTTGGATTGGCTGCCAGGTAGGACATGAGGGTGTTCTGTGCTGTGGGGTTGGCTAGATTGAGGTCCCTGCCCAGGTTGATGCGTGTGGCGTGTGACCAGTGGTTTGGTTTGGGGTTGGGCTTGTCACTATAACTATCCACTTACTGAATATTTTGTTCAATTGAGTGATGTGGTCGGTGAGGCCTAGGCCTCCTTCTGTTCTTGGTCTATGGAGCAGGCCTATTCGTATTGGGGCTCTTCTGCCTTCCCACAACCATGACTGCATAAAGCCCTGATGAAGTCATGGCTTTCTGAGGAGAAGGATATGATTGCATCTGGGAACCAGAGGATCAGAAGAAGGAGGGAATTTAAAACTGCAACTTCCCCATGATTCCCGTTTGCCTTCCCCTGAGGGAGGCAATGCAGGATGCAAGCTTCCAGATGAGCCATCCTCAATCCTGGGTAGGTCCAGCCCGTTGGGGCTCAGGGTGATGCCCAGGTGTTGCACTGGGCCGACCAAAGGCGCCACCCCAAATGGGGCCCAGATGTCAGGCAAACAGCAAGTAAGAACTAGAATGGCCTGCCAGCCTAGGTGCCAGAGCACCCAAATGGAAAACTAGAGTGCCCAAGGCACTGCTGCTGGTATGACAGATATGAAACTGGAAAGGAGTTTCACCACTATCTGCCAGTGAGCCAGAATTTTGTACAGGCGCAAAATAGAATACCAGATAACATGGCCATTAACCCCGAGGGGTATGAGAGTGCCAGCAGAAAAGGCGGTTTAATTCTCAACATATAAAATTAAATTTTGGGGAAGGTTTTTTTTTTTGAAAAATTTAAGGAAGAGAAATCAACCAACAATTTTCTCAGTGTAATGCAACTGATTAAATAGTGGTTGATTTAGGGAGGAAACAAGCTGGGATTGGGTCCCTCAAGTTTGACCTAATTGGCAAATTGTTCAGGAATGGGGAACAAATAAGTTAACTGAGAACTGAAATCAAAGAATCTGGCGGCAGGCTGAGTTGCTATCAGTTTGACCTCAAACATCCCAACTGAGGCTTGGATACATTTATGATGGTTAGCATGATGGCGTTTAGCCTGATAAGCAGCAGGAATCCCCCAAGGCCACCCCATGTAGGGGTGGGCCCATTTGGTTGGGAATGAGTTTGGAATGCCCAACCTGCCCATGCCTGGTTGCTGGGCCATTCATTTGGTCAGAATTGTTGCTTTGGGCACAATGCCCAATTTTCAGGCAGGGAGCTTCTAACCCTCATCGATGGTGCCTGATACTGTTGCCTGCCTGTCAGGGACGATCCCTAACAATTTTGGGAGAAAGGGAATTTTCTCAATTGTAGCGTTAGCCTAATTGAAACCATCAGCTATTCTGACCAATAGATCATACTTCAATACCTTTTGACTACTTGTAATTTGAACATTGGGCTGACTGTCACTCAATTTTGTTCTGATCAATTTCATTTTGGTGATCTCAGCGCAGATTTCACTAATTCCCCATAACAATTCTGCTGAGGCAAGTGTGGGTACTGGAGGAGGGATCCAAAGTGAAAGAGCTGTTACCCAGCGCTTGTCTACCACATGGGTGAGATCGTCCTGAGTAACAAGAGGTCTAGCCATCCTCTTCAGTACCTTCTTGCTTGCAAATGGGAAAAGGGCCTAATCAATGGCCGGGGGATGTTCCCCAGGACTTACACCGGATTCTGCCCGTTTTTTTTGTTTTTGTGGATTTTAGGGGGTGGTGGGGGTGGCCATTGTGTGCTGGTGAATTGTATGCATTTTGCTACATAAATTTAAATTTAAATTTAATTTGATTTATTTTGGTTTTTGAGTATTTGCTTCAGTTTGCCTTGATTCTTTTTGATTTCCGCATTAGACAGTGCAAATTATGCGGATTTGGCTGGGGGAAACAATTTGCCACCTGTTACTTCATCCCTGGTGAAGTGCAGAGACCTGCATTTAAGGTCTCAACTTTTTCGATTGGTTTAATTAATTAATTTATTTTTGTTTTAATTGGACTCTGAAGCCTCAGAAATTCAGATAAAGTAGGTTAAATTAGTTTTGGCAGCTCAAACACTTGATTTTTTACCAATTACATCATACTCAGCCATGGTCTGAGACCTGCAATTAAGGTTATAATCGTTGATTGGTGTGGTGAAATTATTTAAATTGAATATATTAGATTCCAAGACATCAGAATCATGCATTAAATTATCTAAATTAAACTCATCAGAATGGCTGAATGATTCAGCACCAATTATGTCATCCACAGTGATGTGCTGAGACCTGAAATTAAGGTCTCAATCACTGACTAGTGTGATGAAACTACTTAAATTGATTATATTAGCTTCCAATACATCGAAAAAGTGTTAAATTTTTAAAATTGGTTACATTAATTCAGCCCATTGACTTGATGCCAATTCCATCATATTTGGGTGAGTTCTGAAACCCGCAATTAATTTTGATACTTACCTGCTTATCAGAACATGTTTTTGTATTCAAATTTGGGACAGCTGATGTGAAAATGACATCATTGTCAATATCAGCAGTCAGCTCCTTATTTATTGCTCTTGAGTCACCTCTGACTTCCAAACTTTCTTGAATGCATTTTTGGCCCTTGTAATCTATTTTTTATGCTTATTCTTATTAACCATGACGTCAGTCTTCCTTGGACAGCCATAAGCTGGGTATATAAGGCCCAGTTGTCACCTACCCCAGATACCATTTCTGGCTGAGTGGAGATGACAGGAGGCGTGGTGGCTCTAGCTGGGGCCTGTTGGTGAACCCAGGTTCAAGTTTTGCCACCCTGGGCTGGTTGGGTGATTTCTAAGCCACCAACAGGTAAAATTTCCATCTTTAATTTGTTAACTCTTGTGTTCAAAGCGATTTCATATTGGTGAATAATTGAATTGAGTTTCTCTGAGTCCTCTAAGCTTGCAATCCCAGTGACTGCGTCATCCATGTATGCATGAGCCTTCAGCAGTGGCTGCTCGCACACACCAATACCTTTGAGCTCTGCCTCTGCCGCCCGCAACACTGGGCCAAAAGCTAGGGTGTACAACAGGGGACTCAAAGGGTCTCCTTGCTTCACACCACATTGAGGCGAAATCTTGGCTGACTGGAATCTGGGGACTAATACTGACATGCTGCTGGTTGTTGTTTGCTTCATCACCCAGTCAATGAATTTCTGTGGCAAGTTTGCTCTTTCCATGCAGCGGTGCAGGTAAGACAAGTCTACCCTATTGTAAGCCTTTTGCTGGTCTAAGAATACTAATGATCCACTAGAGTTTGACTGGGTGACGTTGGTGACCATGTGGATGTTGTCCCAGATACTCCTGCCGGGGACAAATCTGTGCTGGTTTGTTGAGATCATGTTCTTCCCAATTAAACTCAGGTGACGCGCCAGGATTTTTGAGAGCAGTTTGGAGTCAGAATTGATCAGCGAGATTGGCCGCCAGATGTCAAGTGACTGTGTGTTTCCTTTTTGTGGAGGGGAAAGAGCAGGGCTTTGTCCCCTCCAGGCAGCAGCTTGGTCTCATCCAGGCATCGGTTGAGTGTAGTGAGGAGGATGTGGCTGAGTAAGTCTGGAAATGCCACAATCAACTCGTATGGGATCCCATCAGGTCCTGGGCTTTTCCGCCAGGGAAGACTCTTGATCGCCACGTTAAGCTCCTCTTTTGTTATTGGCGCCGTGAGGGCTGACATGTCCAGGGTCAGGGGTGGCTCCACCCTCTCGATGATTGACTCAATGTCCTGAGGTAAAGTGCCCTCATTCAATTATAACTTTGTGTAGTAATTGTGTATTATTTCCGCTAGCGCATCTGTGGAACGTGCTACAGTGCCATCTTGCATGGCCAGGGCATTGCATTGGGTCCAGGATTTCCGAGTGATGAACTGGCACAAGAAGAATTTGGTTGACTTTTCACCCTCAGCCACCAGTTTTGCTCTGGCCTGTATTGCAAGCCATTCCTGAGCTTGCTTGCTGAAACCTTAGATCTAAAGGGTCAACCAAACCCATTCCTTCATCCAGTTGATGCTGTGACCCGTCTGGGGGGCGTTCTTCTCAAGATGTGTTCGTTGATTGATCGCCCTTTGAAGAGCCAATGCCTCAGCCACATGCCTCCTGGAGGATGCATGTTTTGCGGCGGTAACCATTTTGGCTTTTAGGCGTCCCCAGGTCTGGATTGGGTCCTCGCTGAGGGGGTCCCTCACGTCATGTGACAGGGTTTGTACCACTAGCCAGTGGGCAAAGTCAGAATTACTCACCGTTTGTGGGTGGATCTTTTCCCATTTTTGGTGCAGTTGTGCCTGCGTCTCCAACCTCAAGGTAATCCTTACAGCAAATGGTCTGAGTGGGGATACTAACTGTTTAAAAGTTTTCTACCATGTATTTCCAGGTTGCTGGGATACATATTAGGTCAATGTGCGTCATTGAGAGCAGCTCACCCTCTCTGAAATGTGGCCTCATCATGTGCTCAAGGGTTGGCACATCCTTTGGGTGTGCATCAATGACTCCCAATGTGGCCATGAGCGATGCAAGTTCCTGGTGTCCACAGGGATGATCAATGTCTGGGGGCATCTGTCTGTGGCCCTTGTGAGCCAACGGTTTAAATCCCCTAGGAGAATGCCATCTTCTGGTAGTGGTAGATTGGTCATCTCCTCAAAGAAGTTGGCATGTTCTCTAGGTATGTTGGGGGCATAGGTATTTACTAGGGTGTGCTGATTTCCCTGCCATGTGATTGTGATGGCCAGGACTCTCCCCCTAGGTGATCAGTTGAGGATTTTATGGTGATGCCCCTGCCTGGTTTGATCATGAACCCGCAGAGGGTGGAACAAGTTGAGAAGTTTGGGAGGAGCATCTGGATCCACTCAGGTTCCTCCCCCTCAGGAAATAGCTTTCCTGGATTGCTAGGATGTCAGCTGGAGGGTTTCGCAGGTGCTGATCTTCTTGGCCCAGGATGTGGCAGCCTTCAGCCCTATGACATTAAGCATCCCTATTGTGATAGGATTATCTAATCTGCCCGATCCACCTTAATAGGATAGTTTTAGGCCATTCGACCCAGTTCTACCACAATTCAGTTAATTCAAGCTTCAAGTTTCTAGTCGGGATTTCTAGGCCACTGAGCTGAGTTGAGCTGAAGCCGCGCTCACCCTATCAGTAGTTGGACCATCCTGAAAACTTTTGTTGAAATCATAGGTAGGTGACTGGAGTTGTGAAATTTGGCCTGAGCCAGCACTGGATCATTTCCAGCTCCCATGGGCTGCGTTTGCCCATGTGTTGCCGCCTGCACCTGCTGGTTTGCTGTTTCCTCCATCAACTCCTCAGGGATCTCCCTCAGGATCTCAAAGCAGTTTGCGTTTCCATCTTTGTTGATACTTTCCAGAATATGATTCGCTTTTTTAGCTTCCTTGGCCCATTCTCTGGCCTCTGCTCATTTCTTCGCCTTTTACTACACTTTGCATTGTTTGGCAGTAACATCTTAACGATCTGGTACTCACTATGTTTCCCCCAGTTGAATGGAGTTGTTGCCTCCTGGAGTTTCCCAAAATTTTCTTTGGTTTTGTCCATTTTCTTTGGATCCTCCTCCTCTTGCTGCTTGCCTGCAGCAGGGCATGTATGGGCCCGATGCTTAAGCGCCTAGCAGTGCTGGCAGATGGGAGGAGCCCTCTCTGGGGTGACTTTGAAGGGGTCAGATGCTTGTCCCTCTGGCAAGATGAATTGTGCGACGTGAGGGATCAGATTAGGATTAGCTTCTACATAAGGCTTGGGGTCAATAACTGCAATTGCCTTCCTGCTGCAGAGTTCTGGCATGAGGTGGAAGCGCTAAAGCTCAAACTACTTTACTCTTCCATATTCCTCAAGACCCTTAATCAACTCTGCTTTGATAAAGTCGTGGGGGAGATTGGTGGGGAGATCCTCAAAGGAGATGAAAAAGTCATTCTTCTTATTCCAGCGAGTATGGTGTACCTTGACACAGTAGGGCACACCTTTGACAGTTACCTCGATGATGACCTTTGCCACAGCATCTGCTTGCTCTGCTGTGGCGAAGCCAATATCTATAAATTCTTGACATAATTCTTGCCCAATAAAGATGGCATTTTCACAATAAAATTTTCTTTTTTGGTAATCACCAATAAGATCTTTGGGTGTTCGACCCTGAAGTTCACTCTAACCCCATGTTTAACAGGGGAGGAGGGGAGTGATTGGTGAATATTGTTGTAAAGCATATGCTGGTGTAGCATATTCAAGTCCCCTTGGTGGAGACTTGCATATGCTGTTTGGTCTGTTTTGCATGGCTAACCAGGAGCTCCTTGTGGGAGCGTTTGATGCCTGTCGGAAAATTGACTTTGGGCTCTGCTAGTTGGCAGGCTATTTAGTATGAAGACTGGTCAGCCCTTGCCATTTTGCCTTAGGCGTCAGGGCTAGCAGCGCCAGCTAACCCCTTGGTGTGTCACCCGCGCCATTTTGGGGATCCCCTATACTCATTCTTCAAACAATCAAATAAATATAAACTTAAATCATAATAAGAATGAGCAAAGGGAGATATTTATTGAAAAAGGAAGCGTAAGGTATTTATACTATTTACAAAAGGTCTACTGTGCCATTGCCGTCTATTGGCTCTTCTGCTGGTTCTTCCAGCCAACCACTTCTCTTCTTCTTCTACTTCTTCTTTATCTACATTATCTTTTCCCTGGCGTCAACTCTCTTGCTCCAACCTTCCCAATGTCCAAATTAGTTTTGGTTCATCCTTGGCCTTAAGTCGCTGGTGAACCATATAAATAATTAATCTAAATAATCAAATTTGTATTCGACCTTTGAGTTGATATAATTGCATTGATAAACCACTTCAGTTGCTCACTTTGACTCAGAATATCTTGGCATATTACTAACATCACTTCTCTTTTTATTCTTAATAAATAGGGCACCAGAAACAACCTCAGCTGCCTTAACTCATAATTGTTGGATCTATTAACATCAGATTATCAGCCAGCAAATTCATGGATAAGCAAATACATTGTCTTTCCTCTGGAAATCCCACAATGGACCACAAATGGCCATTGGCGTCTACCACTGATTCTGCTGATGGATTGGATCATCATTGGCTATAAGTCGCTGATGATCCTTCTACTAATTTGGGGCCACCAATTGGCCCCACTCGAACCTAGATACCAAACTTGGCGGAATACTAATTTGGTTCAATCCAAATTAGGGAGCAACTAACCAGCAATTGAACCAAATAACACAAAATTCAGTCAATAAACCATTCTGCTGGGATTGGCTATATCATTCCAAATAAAGCTAAATCATTGGAGTTTTTCTGGTTAAAATCATGACAATGCCCTTGGGGAATGACATGTTGGTTGAATTACCACCCTTTGCAATGTCCACCCAAGACTTCTGATTAAAGTTGTGCATATTTTCCTTCTGTACCAATTATTGAATATTTGAGTTCAACTTGAATCTTCCTTTGCTATATAAAAGTGATTCTTAGGAGAAAGAAAAGCAATAATAATAATTTATCTGAGGTGGGCCAACCTTGAGACAAATATTCCACACTGAAGAGAGAGGGGGGAGAAAGTGAAATAAAGGGGCCATGACCTAAACCCAAGTACTGGGAAGAACATCATGGCTAGTGTTCCCATGGGACCTGATGGTGTTGGAGGGGGTTCGCTTGAGCTGCTCAGTAAATTTACACTGTTGAGGAAGTTTGCATTTCTGGGCCAATTGTTAGGAAGGGGAGCAGAAGCCTGCTCTGCACCATTCTCTGAAGTCAGTGTGGAGTCGCTTCACCAAACAGCCAAATATTAAACAATTTAATGATGTTTTTATTAAATCAATTGTAAATATTGGCAGGATTTGGGGCTAAATTTAGTATTGCCTCAAGATAAAACTGTATGAATTTTCCATAGGGAAAGTGTGAAATAACCACTTGGAGTAATTCTGGGATTGGTGAGTCAATATTAATTGCCATAAAATTTGAAATTGGGCAGAGTTTGGTGGGTATACAGTTGAGTGTTATCAGTGGCCACTCTAGTTTCCATACAAGTTGGGCCCTGTGCACCCTTACAACCTGTGCAGCAGGGTGTCTTTTGCGCCGCATAATCTACAGTGCTCCTGGGTTGAATTGGACCACTCAGCTGTTTGGTAGGCCCTGTGCAGGCATCACCAAACGTGCGCCCTATTTTTTTTTGGGTAAAATATATCATGGGTCACAAATTTTTGATTTTTTTTTGAGTTTTTTTGTCATATGGCTGATCATTATGGTCCAGGAGGCTAATATGGGCTAGGGTTCGCGCTCTTGGCAAGGGTATTCTACCACTGAGACTTATGTGCCCCTGCATTCCTGAGCGTAGGTATGGTTTGCGAATTCTTGGCTGTGTTGTCCCCTCATGATGCTGAGAGGGAACAGCCATGCATCTCAATGGATGGTATTCAGTACTGCGTGGGAGAAACTCAAGGCCTGGTGTGGGCCATGGGCATTTGGATTGGCCGCCAGGTAGGACAGGAGGGTGTTTTGCGATGTGGGATTGGCTAGTCTGAGATCCCTTGCCAGGTTGATGAGTGCAGCATGTGACCAGTGGTTTGGTTCAGGGGTTGGGCTTGTCACTCTAACTATCCACTTACTTAATATCTTATCCAACTGAGTGATGTGGTCAGTGAGGCCTAGGCCTCCTTCTGTTCTTGGTCTATGGAGCAAACCTATTTGTATTGGGGCTCTTCTGCCTTCCCACAACCATGACTGCAGTAATGCCCTGATGCGGTTGTGGAATTATGATAAAAAGGGGATGATTGCTGCTGGGAACCAGAGGATTGGAAGCAGGAGGAAATTTGCAACTGTGAATCACCCTATGAGTCCCATTTGCCTTCCCCTGAGGGAGGCAATGCTGGATGCAAGCTTCCAGATGAGCCCATCCTCAATCCTGGGTAGGTCCAGCCCATTTGGGCCAGGGTGATACCCAGGTGTTGCACTGGGACACCCAAAGGCGCCACCCCAAATGGGGTCTGGATTCTACCCAGGTTTTTGTTTTTGTGGATATTAGAGGGTGGTGGGGGTGGTTGTTGTGTGCTGGTGAATCATATGCATTTTGCCGAATAATTTATTTTTAATTTGATTTGATTTGTTTTTTTGAGTTTTTGCTTTGGTTTGCCTCGATTCTTTTTGATTTCCACGTTGAACAGTGTGAATTACATGGATTTGGCTGGGAAATGAATCGCCACCAGTTACTTTATCCCCAGCTATGTGCAGAGGCCTGCAGTTAAGGTCTCAACCTTTGATTGGTTTGATTAATTTATATAAATTGTTTTGATTGGGCTCTGAGACTTCGCAATTTCATATGGAATAATGAAAATTGGTTTTGGCAGCTCAGCCACTTGATTCATCACTGATTACATCATACTTAGCCATGGTCTGAGACCTGCAATTAAGGTCTTGACTGTTGATTGATGGAATTAAATTGTTTAGTTTATTTAATTTAGCATTTGAGCCATCATAATTGTGCATGAAATTTTCTACATTAACTTCATCAAAGCAGCTAACTGATTTGGTACCAATTACATCATCTACAGCGATGTGCTGAGACCTGTAATTAAGGTCTTGATCATTATTGGTGTAGTGAAACTGTTATAATTAATTGTATTAGATTCTGAGACATCATAATTTTGCATTAATTAATTAAATTAGCCTTGTCAGAGAAGCTGACTGATTTGGTGCCAATTTCATCATTCCTGGCGAAGAGCTGAGACCTGTACTTAAGGTCTCAATTGTTGCTTGGTGTATATAAATGATTTAAATAGATTGTATTGAGTTTCAAGGCTATGGAGTTGCACATTGAATTATTTAAATTGGTTACATCAGTTCAGCCTGTTGATTCATTGCTGATTCCATCATTTCTGGGTGAAATATGAAACCTGCAATCAATTGAGTACTTACCTGCTTATCAGAACTGATTTTTGCAATTTAATTCAGATCAGCTGATACTTCATCAACATCATTGCCACTATCAGTGGCCAGCTCCTGATTTGTTGCTTTTGAGACACATTTAACTTCTATTTTTTCTGAATGCATTTTTTTGCACTCATAATTATTTTTGTTATGCTTTTTCTTATTAACCATGATGTCAGTCTTCCTCGGATAGCCATGGCACCAGGTATATAAGGCTCAGCTGTCACCCACCCCAGGTACCATTTCCGGCGGAGTGGGGGTGACAGGAGGCAGGGTGGCATTATCTGGGGCCAGTTGGTGAATCCTGGTTTAGGTTTTAAAACCCTAGGTTGGTTGAATAATTTTTCATACCACCAACAGGTAAGATCTCCATTTTTTGATTTGTTAACCTTGCGTTGCTAGCTGATTCATAGTGGTTGATGATCAACTCAAGTTTCTCTGAGTCTTACAAGCTTGCAATCCCTATGACTGCATCATCAGCATATACCAGAGCTTTCAGCAGGGGATGCCCGCGCACGCCAATGCCTTCCAGCTCTGCCTCCACTGCCCGCAACACTGGGTCAAAGGCCAGGATGTACAGGAGGGGGCTCAACGGGTCCCCTTGCCTCACCCCACGTTGAGATGAGATTTTGACTGACTGGAATCTGGGGCTTAGAAATAACATGTTTTTCATAGCCATTTGCTTCATCGCCCAGTCATTGAATTTTTGTGGCAGGTGTGCTCTCTCCATGAAATGGTGTAGGTATGACCAGTCTACTCTGTTGTAAGCTTTCTGTTGGTCTAGGAATAATAATTCTCCATTAGAGTTTGACTGGGTGACGTTGGTGACTGTGTGGATGTTGTCCCAGATGCTCCTTCCAGGGACAAAACCATGTTGGTTCATCAAGACCACGTTCTTCCTGATGAAACCCAGATGACATGCCGGGATTTTTCAAAGCAGTTTGGTGTCAGAATTAACCAGTGAGACTGGTCACCAGTTATCAAGTGAATGTGTGACACCCTTCTTGTGAAGGAGAACAAGTAGGGCTTCATCCCCTCCAGGCATGAGCTTGGTCTCATCCAAGCATCTTTTGAGCGTGGCAAGGAGAATGTGGCTGAGGAGGTCTGGGAATGTCATAATCAGTTCATACTGAATACCATCAGGTCCTGGACTCTTCCACCGGGGAAGGCTCTTGATCGCTGCATTGAGCTCCTCCTTCATTATTGGCGCTGTGAGGGCTGATGTGTCCAGGGTTGGGGGTAGCTCTGCCCTTAAAAGGAAGGACTCAATGTCCTGAGGTAAAGCACACTTGTTTGAGTATATTTTGTGTAGTACTCATGGGTTAAGTCCGCTAGCGCCTCTGGGGAGTGTGCTATGGTACCATCTTGCGTGGCCAGAGCATCACATCAGGTTTAGGATATCTGGGTGGTGAACTGACGCATGAAGAATTTAGATGATTTTTCACCTTCAGCCACCACTTTCGCTCCTGCCTGTAACGCGAGCCATTCCTGTGATTGCTTGCTGAAACCTTGCATCTTGAGGGTTAGCTGAACCCATTCCCTCATCCAATTGGTGCTGTATATACTTTGGGGGCATTCCTCTTGAGATGTGCACGTTGGTTATCCTCCCATTGGAGTGCTGAGGACTTGGCCACGTGCCTCCTGGAGGATGTACATTTCATGGCGGTGACCAATCTAGCTTTCAGGCGTCCCCATGTCTGGATTGGTTCTTTGCTGAGGGGGTCCCTCACATCCATAGCCAGGGTTCATACTGCTAACCAGTGAGCAAAGTCAGGCATTAGTTATGGTTTGTGGGTGAATCTTATCCCATTTTGGGTCTGGCTGTGTCTGCAGCTCTGACCTCATGGTAATCCTTACCAACCAATGGTCTGAGTGGGTGACACTAACTGTCTTAAAGTTTTCTACCATACGCTTAAGGGTCACTGGGATGCAGACTAGGTCGATACGTGTCATTGAGAGCAGCTTGCCCTCTCTGATGTGTGGCCTTGTCATGTGATCAAGGGTTGGCGCATCCTTTGGGCGTGAATCAATGACCCCTAATGCAGCCATTAATGACACGAGTTCCTGGTGTTTGCGGGGATGATCAATTTCCAGGGGCCATCTGTCTGTGGCTCTTGTAAGCCAACAGTTCATGTCCCCTAGGAGGAACTGTTTTCCGTTAGTGGTAAATTGCCTTCTCTTCATAGAAGTTGGCACGGTCTCTGGGGACGTTGGGGGTGTAAGTATTGACTAGGGTGTACTGATTTACCTGCTAGGTGATTGTGATGGCCAGGACTCTCCCCTAGGTGATCAGTTGAGGATGTGATGGTGATGCCCCTGCCTGGTTTGATCATGAACCCAAAGAGGGTGGACCAAGTTGAGAAGTTTGGGAGGAGCATCTGGGTCCAAATGGCTCCCCCTTGGGCAGTGACTCTCCTGGATCGCCAGGATGTCAGCCGGAGGGTTTCACAGGTGCTGAATTTTTTTGGCCCAGGATGTGGCGGCCTTCAGTCCTGTGATATTGAATGTCCCCCTATTGTGATTAGATTGCCTGATCCACCCAATCCGCCTTAATCAGATATTTCTGGACCATTTGACCCAGTTCTATCACGATTTAAGCAATTTGAGCTTTGATACCCATTCAGGAGTTATGCACCACTGAGCTAAGCTGAGCTGAGGAAGCGCTTACTATATCAGTAGCTGGACCATCTTAAAACTTATGTAACCCTTGTTCTGAGAGTTTTTTGATGAGACTACAGATAGGTGACCAGAGTTGTTAACTCTGGCCTGAACTAACGCCAGTTCATTTTCCACTCCTGTGGGCTGCATTTGTCCCTGTGTTGCCACCTGCGTCTGCTGGTTTGCTGTCCCCTTCATTGACTCCTTGAGGGTCTCTCTCAGGATCTCAAAACGGTTTGCATTTACAACATTATTGGTTTCCAGAAAATGATTCACTTTTTTAGCTTCCTTAGCCCTCGCTCTGGCCTCTGCTCATCACTTTGCTTTCACCTCTGCTTTGCGTTGTTTGGTGGTGACAGTTTGACAATCTGATACTCACCATGTTCCCCAGAGTTGAATGGGCTTGTTGCCACCTGAAGTTTACCAAAATTTTCATCATTTTTGTCCATTTCCTCAGGATCCTCCTCCTGCTGCTTCCTACAGCAGGGAATGCATGGGCCAAATGCCCAAGCGCCTGGCAGGGCTGGCAAATGGGAGGAGCCTTCTCTGGGGTGACTTTAAAGGGGTTGGGTGCTTGTCCCTCTGGCAAGATGAACTGTGTGATGCGTGGGATCAAGTTGGGATCAGCTTCTACTTCTGGCTTGGGGTTGATAACCATGATCGCCTTTCCACTGTAGAGTTCAGCATGAGGTAGAAGTGCTGCATCTCAAACTTCTTCACTCTTCCATACTCCTCAAGACCTTTGATTAGCTATTCTTTGATGAAGTCTCAGGGGAGATCAGTTGGGAGATCTTTTAAGGAGATGAAAAGTTCATTTTCTTTATTCCAGTGGGTACAGTGTACCTTGACGCGGTGGGGCACACCTTTGACAGTTACCTCAATGATGACCTTTGCCACAGTGTCTGCCTGCTCTGCCGTAGCAAAGCCAATATCTACAAATCCTTGACAGAATTTTCGGTTAATAAAAATGGCATTTTAAAAGTAAATTTTTCTTTTTTCTGTGATTGCCAACAAGATCTTCGGTTACTCAACCCCAAAGTTCACTATAACCCCATGCTTAACAGGGGAGGAGGGGAGTGAATGGAAGATAATATTATAAAGCATATGCTGGTGCCAGATTTTCAAGTACCCTTCAGTAGGGACTTGCATCTGTTGTTTGGTCTGAAAAACGTTGCTAACCAGGAGCTCCTTGTGGGAGCATTTGATGCCCTTGGGGAATGACATGTTAATGGAATTACCACCCTTTGCAATGTTCGCCCAGGACTTCTGATTGAGTTGTGCATATTTTCCTTCTTTACTGATTATTTAATGTTCAAGCTCAAACTGAATCTTCCTTTGCTTTATAAAAGTGACGCTTAGGAGAAAGAAAAGCAATAGCAATAGTAATAATAAATTTAATAATAATAATAATAATAAATTTTTCTTTCTCGTTGCAAACACTTTTGCAACCTATTCAATTTAAGACTAAATCTAGTTTGATAATCTCATAGAGGAGATTAGTCTGCGCCCATGTCTGGGAGCAGTTGGGCAAGCAATGCAAGAGGAGCAGTTGGAAGGCCCGCGGCCTCTAACGTTTGAAAACGCCCGGAGAATCTGGCAGAATAGAAAAAAATCTAAAAAAACTGGCGGTCACAATTTCCCTGGAGATACTCGCGTGGCAAGCACGATGCAACCAGTACATCAACACGCCACACTCCCAGCCACTTTTGTCGGTGGAATTTGGAGTCTGTGTGTATCTGGACATCCAAAAACGGTTTTATGGGAAAAATTTTGTGAAGATGTACACAAAATTTTCCTGACCGCAGTGTACATTGTACCTCACTCCATGTCATGCGGTTGGCTGGACCTAGGTTTCAAAAGCAAAATAGCAGCAGATGAGGCTGCAGTGGTGCGCATAGTGGTCGACCTCCCTGAAGGGCAATGTGTCATCAAAACCAAATGCACCAGATGGACAAAATCAAACTAAATTTTACTCACATTTGACTTTCTTGCCTACTACGGTAAAATGTGACATTTTGGAGCAACACCTGAAAGATGGTCTCACCATATATGGTGAAATACAATCCTTCAAAATGCAACGTTTCATGCTGATGCCACACCTGTGCACTGGCAAAGCCATCGCAGTTCTGACCCCAACTGAGGAGATTGTGAAGGACCTAACCCAGATCCTGCACTCCACCTTTATTGACATTGCAGGGCATACCACCCACCCATTCTGGGTAACCGTGGACAGCGCGCCCCCCATTTGCACCCACTGTGACGCGTTCAGCCATAAGGCACATGCATGCCCCATCAAGGAGGGCGTCACATTCCAAGAGCACCCCTCGGCGGCCATGGCCAGCGGAGAGGCGCACTACAAACCAACTGCAAGCACCAAGGAGGCTTTCCCGTGGTGAGCACAAGGCTGCTACCTATTGGTAAAGCCCATCTACCCACAGGAGCAGAAGAAGGCCAAGCAGGCCCATAGGGCCACGGCCAAGGAAGTGGCCAAGGCCACCACCACCATCCCACACTCACAAGGCCAGGAGGACATGGAGACCTTCGCGGCAGAAGCGACTCAGGAATCCATCACCCAATCAGATTGGGAGGCCCATGCTGAGTGGGCTATTCAATCTGAGGATCTAATGGGAGATTCAATCTCACCCAATCGCTGCACCCAAGCTCCAGTCAAAACTGACTTGGGACCTATCCCAACTGAAAATTTTTTTGCCCCACTCGACGGTGCACCAAACTTATCCGCACTGCAAAAAATTTGTCCGACGTCAGGAAAACAAAAAGCAAAGGCCAAAGCCAACGCGACTCTTTCTGCAAAAATTAACAAAAACCCCGATAGCGTTGCTGCTAACACCCACGCTGCTGTGAAAGCCCGTGGGGACCTGGAAGAGGCTGGTGGGCCCAGGGGCCCACCCCTCGCACCTAAGGTGTGATGGGAGAAACCTTCACTCTAGGGACGCTGAATATTGCCGGACTCAAGGCCTCCCCATCCCAGGCTAGGAAACTGAGTTTTTTACAAAACAATTTACCCGTGGATATCCTGGCCATCCAGGAGTCACACTGTCCATGAGGTTCTGAGGAAGCTTGGGAAACAATGCTCCTACCATCCCTATCCTTTTGGTCAAAGCATAGTGGGGTGCTAATTCAGAAAATAATTTTTTCAAATTCACATCCTCAGAAACATTCCTAAATGACTGAGTGCTCATTGTCACCTTCTCGTGGGCTGACGTTGCACACACAATTGTCAACATCTATGCCCCAAACAGTGCACATGAGCATCAGGAATTTTTCTCATCAGTCAAATCCCTCCCACTACCCCCCAATTCTTTCCTAGTTGGCGACATGAACTGTTGGCTAACCTCACCAATGGACCAGTGGCCGCCCTCAACCCATGCCCCACAGGGTCACGTAGAACTATGCGTTCTAAAAGCCACCCTTGGGTTAATGGATGCGCTGCCATGACATGCCCCACTGCTCAAAAACATGACACGTCTTCACATCCACAATGGCCAATTAAGGTCCATGACCTGCATCAACCTTATTCTAACGCCGGCGAAATTCCAACCCCACATCTCCCACTTCAAAACAACAAAAATGGAATTCTCCGACCACTGACTGGTCTCAATAATATACCACTTACCCGTCACAGGTGCAAAGGCCCCACATTGGTGCAAAATCCCCCCCAAGCTCGCGTCACCAGGATTTTCCATGTGGGTGGAAGAGGCAACTTTGGCAAAATTGGTTGTTGCACCATTTTGCGCGGACCCCATTTCCACATGGGCAACTTTCAAAGAGGACACCATCCGCCACTATCACCATCTCTCCTCCAGATGCTCACAAGCCACATTGGCAGTTATCTCATGCACGCTGGCAGAATTGGCCCACTTGGAGTCCAACATTCCAGCCACAGGATACAGCCCTGCATGGGGCCAGAAGTGGGCGGAGGCAGCCGCCCACCTCAACACACTCAAAAGGCAACACAAACATCGGGTTTGTGTCCAATACAGGGCCACACGTATCACTAAAGGCGACAAGTGCACTGCATACTTCTTTAAAAAATTTTTCACACCACGCCAGAGCATGGCCTGCACACAGGTGCAAAGATTGGATAATTCCATTGTGGACACACCGGCTGAAGTGGCAATCAAAATGCAAAGATATTACTCCAAGTTATACTGAGCTGAACCAATTCAGCTGGCTGAAATGGCGGAATTTCTCGACCAAGCTCATATCTATACCATTTTCTGATACCTGGAAATAATAAATTTAATTACTCTGAATGAATTATGGACAGCCATTCGCGGTGCACCAAACTGAAAATGCCCAGGCCCAGATGGCATTCCATATGAGTTCTACAAAAAATATTTCAAATATATATCCCCATTGCTGCTAGCCTCACTCAACCAAAGCCTGTTGGAAACACGCCTCCTACCAGGAAGACATGAGCCCTTTACTGTCACACTCTTCAAGATAGGGGATAAGCATGACTTAGCCAACTGGCGCCCCATCTCTCTAACAAACACAGACACCAAAATTTTAACAAAAATCATGGCTAACCGTTTAGGGACTGTAGCATCTGCCACCATCTCTCCAGAACAATTCAGTTTCATCCCCAGAAGGTCAATTTGGGATAATGTGCACTCTGTGGCTAATGTGTGTCAGTCCACAGCCTCTGGGGCACTTGTATTATTAGACCAACAAAAGGCCTATGATAGAGTAAACTGGGAATACCTTAGGGCCTGCCTCCATCAATTCCGCCTACCCCCACGGTTCATAAACTGGGTGATGCTGCTCACGGAATCTGCGATAATGGCAGTGCGTGGCCCAGGCTTCCTAACAGAAGTAGTCCGCCCTCAAAGGGGCCTGCGACAAGGGGACCCTCTCAGCCCACTCTTATACAACTTCAGCCTTGACCCACTACTGCGAAATGTGAATGCCCACCTCACTGGGGTCCATGTGCCAGGCCAAACCCCAGTCAAGATGATGGCATTTGCAGATGATTGCGTGGTGGGGGTGTCTGATAACAAAGATGCACGAGCGCTTGAAGCCCTCATTCACGAATATTCCCGGGTAAGCAACGCGACACTGAACGCCTCCAAAACCAAAATCATCCTCCTTGGTCGGTTTCAGAACTGCTGGGCCCCAGCAAGTAGTTCCCAACCCGGCCCATCTGCTCGCCCACGTCCACGCCTTACTAACTCAACACACACCGCTCCACTGGTGCTCCCTTCATGCCACGTCCTACCATAGGACCGGTGCACCATCTGGGCGTGTGGATGGAGGCAGGCGGATATGCGTCAGCAGTAATGAAGTGCTGTATACTGGACAACGTGACGAAGCGAATCGCCTCTCTCAGAGCCCACCCTACTACCCTCACTGGCAGAGTTGTTCTTGCCAACTCTATGCTCCTATCCAAAGTCTGGTTCAGAGCCCAGGCCATCCCCTTCTCCCCAAGCTTCTTCAAATCCCTGTATGCTTTGCTGCAAGGATGGCTTTGGTCAGGCCGCCCTCCACCAGTACAGCTAGAGGTCATGTTTGGCCCTCATCATCAAGGTGGCATGGGCCTGCTTGACTTCAAAGTCCATGCCGCCAAGATCCTGGGCACCTGGATCGTGGCCGTCACCGCTCCTACACTCCCAGCCCAACACTGGTCCCGCGCGGCCCGCTCCAACTTCTCCCAAGCCTTGGGCCTCAACAATTCATCAAACCCCCACTCCCTGATGAGATACCTCGAATCACACACATCGGCCACAGGTCCTCACGGGACTAAACCCCACTACAAACGAATCCTACTCTCCATGAGAAGCGCGGAGTGGAGAATTCGTATTAGTGGACATACAACCCAAAGAGGCCGCCCCTCTCCTCAGTTCACACAAGAGGTACAGGGGCTACCCATCTATGATAGCGTGATCCCCATTCGACCCCAAGTCCTATCCAGGGTGGACTACCTGGACATGATGGACATCCCTTATTCCACTGAGACCCAAAAGACTATCTGGAAATACGCAAACCATCCTCTGTTGCAGCCTCAAGTCCGCTCCCATGTGTGGCGCTGCCTGAGGTGGGTGTATGTACAGCTGAGCGCTCTAACGCTTTACACTCATCCTGTGTTGTGTGTGGCCAGTATGGAGCGCTGTTCCACCGCCTGGAGAAGTGCCCCACCTCTAAAGTGATATGGCGCGAAGTCCAACATCTGCTAGGCCAGGATCAAACGCATCCCTTCAGTCTGTCAAGAAATATGATTGCTTCATCAATGGCCTCCCCCTTCCACCCTCCCTCTGTGCTCTGGTGGTTGCAATCGCCATGTGGACTATCCACACGATTGTCTTGGATGCCATCGCTGGCTCCATCCCCACCCTCCCAGAAGCTGTCCACAGATTCCAGTCTCATTTGGTGGACCACTTTCAAGCGTGGATGTTTGGATATCTCTCACCGCGTCGCTGACAGCTGGTCTCCTCCTGGTTCCCAGTCTGGTTCATCAAATCAGACCCCTTCCTTCACACGTGCTCAATAGTGGCTACGGCCCCTTCACACGTTCCTCCCCTCCCCATAAGTGGCGTTCCCGCTGGCAACAAGAGATAGCATCGCTTCTCTGGGGTGCCCCCCCTGGTACTAAGTCTATCTTTCCTGAGTCATATTTGGAAGTGTCCATCCCATGGTCAGCTTTCCTGCAATAAGTTTAAATTTAAATTTAAATTTAAATAATAATAATAATGATACTAATACTAAAAAATAATTTTATTTGAGGTGGGATGACCTTAAGCAAATATGCCACACTGAAGAGAGGGGGAAAAAGTGAAATGAAGGGGCTGCAACCTAAACCCAAGTAAAGGGGAGAACGTTGAGCCAGTGTTCCCATGGGACCTGGCAGTGTTGGAGGGGGTTCGCTTGAGCTGCTTTGTAAATTTAAGCTGTTGAGGCAGGTTTGCATTTCTGGGTCGATGGTTTGGAAGGGTAGCGGAAGCTAGCTCTGCACCACCCTCTGAAGTCAGTGTGGACTTGCTTCACCAAACAGCAAAATATTGAACAATTTAATGATGTTTTTGTTAAATTAGCTGCAAATATCAATGGGATTTGGGGCCAAATTTTGAATTGCCTCGAGAAAAATTATGCGTGAATTGTCCATAGGAAAAGTGCAAAAATAACCACTTGGAGAAATTCTGGGATTGGTGAGTCAATATTAAGTGCCATGAAATTAGAAGTTGGGCAGAGTTTGGTGGGTATATGGTTGGGTGCCATCAGTGGCCACGCTAGTTTCTATATAAGCCAGGCCATTGGGCACTCTTTCAACCTATGCAGCAGGGTGTCTTTTGCACCGCATACTCTACAGTATTCCTGGGTTGATTTGGACTGCTCAAATGTTTGATAGGCCCTGTGCAGGCATCACCAAATGTGCGCTCTAATTTTTGAGTGAAGTAAATTGAGGGTCGCAAATTTCCAATTTTTTTTGAGTTTTTTTGTCATATGGCTGATCATTATAGTCCAGGAGGTTGATACAGGCTAGGGTTTGCCCTCTTGGAGGGGTATTCCACCACTGAGACTTGTGTGCCCCTGCATTCCTGAGCGTAGGTATGGTTTGTGAATCCTTAGCTGCGTTGCCCCTTGTGATGCTGAAGGGGAACAACCATGCATCTCGATGGATGGTCTTCTTTGCTGCATGGGAGAAAATTGAGGCCTGGAGTGGGCCGTGGGCATTTGGATTGGCTGCCAGGTAGGACAGGAGGGTGTTTAAACAGTGGGATTGGCTAGTTGAGGTCCCTGGCCAGGTTGATGAGTGCGACCAGTGGTTTGGTTTGGGGGTTGGGCTTGTCATTATAAATAACCACTTACCAAGCATCTTATCCAATTGAGCTATGTGGTTGGTGAGGCCTAGGCCTCCTTATATTCATGGTCTGTGGAGCAGGCCTTTTTGTATTGGGGCTCTTCTGCCTTCCCACAACTATGACTGCAATAATGCCCTGATGCAGTTTTGGAATTCTGACAAAGAAGGGGACAATTTCTTCTGGGAACCAGAGGATTGGAAGTAGGAGGGAATCCATGACCGTGACTCCCCCATGAGTCCTGTTTGCCTTCCCCTGAGGGAGGCAATGCAGGATGCGAGCTTCTGGATGAGCCATCCTTGATCCCAGGTAGGTCCGGCCTGTTTGGGCTCAGGGTGATACCCAGGTGTTTCACTGGGCACAAAAAGGCGCCACCCCAAACGGAGCCCAGATTCTGCCCTGTTTTTTTTTGTTTTTTTTTGGATACTATGGGGTGGTGGGGATGGTCATTGCGTGCTGGTAAACTGTATGTGTTTTGCCAAATAAATTTGATTTAATTTGATTTATTTTGTTTTTTTTTGAATTTTTGCTTCTGTTCACCTCAATTCTTTTTGATTTTTGCGTTAGACATTGTGAATATGCGGATTTGGCTGGGGAAGCAATTCACCATTGGTTACTTCATCCCCAGCAATGTGCAGAGGCCTGCAGTTTAGGTCTTAACTTTTGATAGTATTAATTGATTTTTTTAAATTATATTGATTGGGCTCTGAGGCTTCATAATTCCATATAAAATGATGCAAATTGGTTTCAGCAGCTCAGCCACTTAATTTGTCACCAATTACATCATACTCAGCCATGGCCAGAGACCTGTAATTAAGGTCTCAACAATTGATTGGTGCAAATAAAATTATTTAAATCGATTGTATTAGGTTCTGAGACTATGAAGTTGTGCATTGAATTATTTAAATTAGCCTTGTCAGAGCAGCCAACTAATTCAGTGCCAATTTCATCATTATCAGTGAAGATCTGAGACCTGTATTTAACATCTCAATTGTTAATTGGTGTAAATAAAGGATTTAAATCGAATGAATTGAGTTTTGAGACTATGGAGTTGTGCATTGAATTATTTAAATTGGTTCCATCAGTTCAGCCTGTTTATATTGCTGATCCTGTCATTTCTGGGTGAAATCCAAAACCTGCAATTAATTGCAGTACTTACCTGCTTGTCAAATCTGATTTTTGCATTTAAGTTTAGATCAGGTAATGCTTCAGTGATGTCATTGCCACTATCAGCGGCTGGCTCCTGATATTTTGCATTTGAGATGCATCCAACTTCTGAAAAACTGAATGCGTTTTTTGGCACTCATAATTGATTTTGTTATGCTTTTTCTTATTGACAATGATGTCAGAATTCCTCAGACAGCCACTGCACCGGGTATATGAAGCTCAGCTGTCACCCACCCTAAGATACCATTTTCAGCTGAGTGGGGGTGACAGGAGACAGGGTGGCACTCGCCTGGACCATTTGGTGAACCCTGGTTAAGGTTTTGCCGCCCTGGGTTGGTTTTGGATTTTTGCACTACTAATGGGTAATATTTCTGTTTATGATTTGTTAATTTGTGCATTTCTAGCTGATTCATATTGTTAGCTAATTGACTCAAGTTTCTCCAAGTCTTCCGAGCTTGCAATCCCTATGACTGCGTTGTCAGTGTATGCCAGAGCTTTCAGCGGTGGCTGCCCATGCGCGCCAATGCCTTCCAGCTCTTCTCAGCCACTTACAACACTGGGTCGAAAGCCAGGTTGTACAACAGGGGCTCAACAGGTCCCCTTGCCTCACCCCACATTGAGGTAAGATTTTGGCTGACTGGAACCTGGGACCTAGGAATGACATGCTTGTCATAGTTGTTTGCTTCATTGCCCAATCAATAAATTTTTGTGGCAGGTGTGCTCTTTTATGCAATGGTGTAGGTACGACCAGTCCACTCTGTTGTAAGCTTTCTGTTGGTCTAGGAATACTAATGCTCCACTAGAGTTTGAATGGGTGGCATTGGTGACCGTGTGGATGTTGTCCCAGATGCTCCTTCCAGGGACAAAACCGTGTTGGTTTGTCAAAATCACATTCTTCCTGATGGAACCCAGGATGACGTGCCAGGATTTTCAAAAGCAGTTTGGTGTTGGATTTATCAGTGAGATTGGGCGCCAGTTGTCAAGTGAATGTGTGTCACCTTTCTTATAAAGGAGAACAAGCAGGGCCTCATCTCCTCTGGGCATCAACTTGGTCTCATCCAAGCATCTGTTGAGCGCAGCAAGGAGGATGTAGCTGAGAAGGTCTGAAAATGTCACGATCTGTTCATATGGAATCCCATCAGGTCCTGGACTCTTATACCGGGGAAGGCTCTTGATCGCTGCATTGAGCTCCTCCTTCATTATTGGCGCTGTGAGGGCTGATGTGTCCAGGGTTGGGGGTAGCTCTGCCCTTAAAAGGAAGGACTCAATGTCCTGAGGTAAAGCACACTTGTTTGAGTATATTTTGTGTAGTACTCATGAGTTAAGTCCGCTAGCGCCTCTGAGGGTGTGCTATGGTACCATCTTGCGTGGCCAGAGCATCACATCAGGTTCAGGATTTCTGGGTGGTGAACTGACGCATGAAGAATTTAGATGATTTTTCACCTTCAGCCACCACTTTCGCTCCTGCCTGTAACGCGAGCCATTCCTGTGATTGCTTGCTAGAATCTTGGATCTTGAGAGTTAGCTGAACCCATTCCTCATCCAATTGGTGCTGTGGCCCACTTGGGGGCATTCCTCTTGAGATGTGCTCATTAGTTAATCACCCTTTGGAGAGTCAATGCCTCAGCCACGTGCCTCCTGGAGGATGTACATTTTGCGGCGGTGACCAATTTAGCTTTCAGGCGTCCCCAGGTCTGGATCTGGTCTTCGCTGAGGGATTCCTCACATCCCTAGCCAGGGTTTATACTGCTAATCAGTGGGTAAAGTCAGCATTAGTTATGGTTTATGGGTGAATCTTCTCCCATTTTGGGCGTGGCTGTGTCTGCAGCTCTGACCTCAAGGTAATCCTTACCAACCAATGGTCTGAGTGGTTGACACTAACTTTCTCAAAGTTTCCTACCATATGCTTGAGGGACGCAGGATGCAGATTAGGTCGATATGTTTCATTGATAACAGCTCGTCCTCTCTGACGTGTGGCCTTGTCATGTGCTCCAGAGTTGGCGTGTCCTTTAGCGTGCATCAATGACCCCTAATGTGCCATGAGTGACATGAGTTCCTGGTTTCCGCGGGGATAAGCAATGTCCAGGGGCCATCTGTCTGTGGCTCTTGTGAGCCAGCAGTTCTGTTCTCTAGGAGGAAGCTGTTTTCCGGTAGTGGTAGATTGGCCACCTCTTCAAAGAAGTTGGCGCGGTCGCTGGGGATGTTGGGGTGTAAGTATTACTAGGGTGTACTGATTTCCCTGCCAAGTGATTGTGATGGCCAGGACTCTCCCCCTAGGTGATCAGACAAGGATGTGATGGTGATGCCCCTTCCTGGTTTGATCATGAACCCACAGAGGGTGGAGCAAGTTGAGAAGTTTGGGAGAAGCATCTGGGTCCACTCAGGCTCCTCCCCCTTGGGCAGTGACTCTCCTGGATCACCATGATGTCAGCTGTAGGGTTTCACAGGTGCTTAATTTTCTTGGCCCAGGACATAGTGGCCTTCAGCCCTGCAATGTTGGACATCTCTATTGTGATTGGGTTGCCCAATCCGCCCAATCTGCCTTAAATTGGATAGTTCTGGGCCATTTGACCCAGTTCTATCACTAGGTGATGAGACCCATTCAGGATCTCTGCGCCACTGAGCTGAGCTGAGCTGAGGCAGTGCTCACTCTATCAGTATCTGGGCCATATTGAAAATATTTTAACCCTTGTTCTGAGAGTTTCTTTTGTTGAGACTACAGGTAGGTGACTGGAGTTGTGATTTCCAGCTTGGACCAGCACCGGTTCATTTCACTCTCTCATGGGCTTCATCTGTCCATGTGTTGCCGCCTGCGTCTGCTGGTTTGCTGTCCCCTCCATTGACTCCTCAGGGGTTTCTCTCAGGATCTCGAAATGGTTTACATTTTCAGCATTATTGGTCTCTGGGATCTGATTCGCTTTTTTAGCTTCCTCAGCTCTAGCTCTGGCCTCTGCTCATCGCTTTGCTTTCTCCTCAGCTTTGCATTGTTTGGTGGTGACTGGTTCAACAAGCTGATACTCACCATGTCCCCCTAGTTGATGGGGTTGTTGCCACCTGAAGTTTATCAAAGCTTTTATCATTTTCATCCATTTCCTCAGGGTTCTCCTCCTCCCACTGCTTCCCTGCAGCAGGGCTTACATGGGCCCAATGTCCAAGTGCCTGGCAGTGATGGCAGATGGGAGGAGCCCTATCTGGGGTGACTCTAAAGGGGTTGTATGCTTGTCCCTCTGGCAAGATGAACTGTGCAACATGTGGGATCAGGTTGGGATCAGCTTATACTCAGGCTTGGGCTCAATAACCGCAATTGCCTTTCCACTGCAGAGTTCTGGCATGAGGTGGAAGCGCTGCAGATTGAACTGCTTCACTCTTCTGTACTCCTCAAGACCTTTGATTATCTATACTTTGATGAAGTCTCAGGGGAGATCAGTTGGGAGATCTTTTGAGGAGATGAAAAGTTCATTCTCTTTATTCCAACGGGTACAGTGTACCTTGACGTGGTGGGGCACACCTTTAACAGTTACCTCAATGATGACATTTGCTGCGGTGTCCACCTGCTCCACTGTGGCAAAGCTAATATCTATGAATCCTCACCAGAATTCTTGCTTAATAAAAATGGCGTTTTTCAAAATAAATTTTTCTTTTTTATGTGATCGCCAACAAGATCTCTGGGTGCTCAACCCAAAGTTCACTCTAACCCCATGCTTAACAGGGAGGAGGGGAGTGAATGGAAGATAATATTATAAAGCATATGCTGGTGCAGCATTTTCAAGTACCCTTTAGTAGAGACTTGCATTTGTCATTTGGTCTGGTTTGTATGGCTAAGCAGAAGCTCCTTGTGGGAGCATTTGATGTTTTTGGGGAACGCCATGTTAGTGGAGTTACCTCCCTTTGCGATGTTTGCCCAAGACTTCTGATTGGAGTTGTGCATCTTTTCCTTCTTTACTGATTATTTAATGTTCAAGTTCAACTTGAATCTTCCCTTGCTCTATAAAAGTGAAACTTAAGAGAAAGAAAAGCAATATTAATAATAATAATAATAAAATTTTATTTGAGGTGAGCCAACCTTGGGACAAATATACCGCACCAATAGAGAGGATAGGGAGTAGGGAGAGACAATATAGGAGTGGAGGACAAAAACCCAAGTACTGGGGTAAAACCTTCCTGCACTTGTTCTGATAGGCCAGGATTACATGAATCAAAATTAACTGATTCGCTTGGTCATACTGAGGCATGGTGCGCAAATCCACATGTATTGATATCCTCTTGGCACAATAATGCAATTAATGCAATTTCTGCCATGACAGGATTTAAACCCACAACATGAGGGGTGATAGTGGGACGCCTCCCAACTATGCCACACCCTCTGATAATAATAATAATATAATAATAATAATAATAATATTAATAATAATAATAATAATTTTTTTAGCGTGGGTGACCTTGGGAAAAATATGCCACACCAAAGAGAGAGGGAAGAAAGTGAAATAAGGGGGCCACAACCTAAACCCAAGTACAGGGGGAGAACGTCGTGGCTAGTGTTCCTAGGAGACCTGGGAGTGTTAGAGGGGGTTCGCTTGAGCTGCTTTGTAAATTTACGCTATTGAGGCAGTTTTGCATTTCCATATCAATGGTTAGGAAGGGGAGCGGAAGCTAGCTCTGCACCATCCTCTGAAGTCAGCATGGAGTCACTTCACCAAACAGCCAAATATTGAACAATATTATATGTTTTTGTTAAATCAATTACAAACATTGATGGGATACGGGTGAATTTTGAATAGCCTCCAGATAAATTGTGTGAATTGTCCATAGGGATAATGTAAAATTAACCACTGGGAGCAATTATGGGATTGGTGAGTCAATATTTAATGCCATGAAATTTGAAATTGGACAGAGTTCAGTGGGTACGCGGTTGGTTGCCATCAGTGGCCATGCTAGTTTCCATACAAGTCAGGCCGTTGGACACTATTTCAACCTATGCAGCAGGGTATCTTTTGCACCACTTACTTTACAGTATTCCTGGGTTGAATTTGGACCAGTCAGCTGTTTAGTAGGCCCTACGTAAGCATTGCCAGATATGTGCCCTAATTTTTGGGTGAAGTAAATCGTGGTTCACAAATTTCCAATTTTTTTGAGTTTTTTTTTACATCATATGGCTGATCATTATGGTCCAGGAGGTTGATACAGGCTAGGGTTTGCGCTCTTGGTGGGTGGTATTCTACCACTGAGACTCATGCGCCCCTGCATTCCTGAGCGTAAATATGGTTTGCAAACCCTTGACTGCGTTGCCCCTTGTGATGCTAAGAGGGAACAGCCACACATCTCAACGGATGGTCTTCACTAATGCGTGAGAGAAGCTTGAGGACTGGTGTGGGCCTTATGCATTCAAATTGGCTGCCAGGTAGGAAAGGAGGGTGTTCTGTTCTGTGGGGTTGGCTAGATTGAGGTCCCTGGCCAGGTTGATGTGTGCGACCAGTGGTTTGGTTTGGGGGTTGGGCTTGTCAATCTAACTATCCACATACTGACTATCTTGTTTGATTGAGTGACGTGGTCAGTGAGGCCTAGGCCTCCTTCCGTTCATGGTCCATGAAGCAGGCCTATTCATATTGGGGCTCTTCTGCCTTCCCACAACCATGACTGCAGTAATACCCTGATGCGGTCATGGAATTATGATGAAAAGGGGATGATTGCTGCTGGGAACCTGAAGATTGGAAGCAGGAGGGAATTTGTAACTGTGACTCGCCCCATGAGTCCCATTTTCCTTCCCCTGAGGGAGGCAATGCGGGATGTGAGCTTCCAGATGAGCCCATCCTTGATTCCAGGCAGGTCTGGCTCATTGGGGTTCAGGGTGATGCCCAGGTGCTTCACTGGGCTGCCCAAAGGCACCACCCTGAATGGGGCCTGGATTCTGCCCAGTTACTTATTTTTTGTGGATCTTGATGGGTGGTGGGGGTAGTCCTTAATTGCTGGCAAATTGTATGCATTCCACCGAGTAAAGTTACTTTTCATTTGACTTAATTTAATTTTTGATTTATTGCTTCAGTTCACCTCTTTTATTTTTGATTTTCACATTAAATTACTAAAATTATACAAATTTGGCTGGGAAGTTGATTCACCGCTGGTTACATCATTCCCAGCTATTGGAATTTTGTGAGAAATTCTATAATCAGGCGCGATGAAGGCTACAAAATTATCAGTTCTGTGGCTCTAGCAAAGATAGACACAATTGCAACAAAATTACTTTTTCCATTGCTATAGTTGGTTCCAATTGGAAATACAGAATCCTGTAAGAAAATAGACCAAAATTAAACTACGTGAGATGAGAATTTAGTACTTTATTAATTAAAGACTAGAGATATACTATAGGGAATATATAGGGGTTCTTTGCGATGATTTCCTTGATCTGCCCGAGGTAAGATCTTTCCTACCAGAGGTACAATATTGTTGATTATCATTATTATTATAATATTTGTGATGATCATATCTAATAGAGTTCTAGTTAGATGCGATTGACCTTCTTATAAGGCTTAGCCCCTTCAAAATGATTTTCATTTCAAATTGCTTGGCCATCTCAAATTTATGAGTTTCTTTGAGTTAATTAAATTTTATGAGGTAGATAAAACTTAAGAGTCTTTCTTTGGACAAATTGAGAATCAGAAATATTTGATTTAGATTTCTCTATCTTGTTAGACTGAAATATCAAATCTTGATATAGAGTATTTTCAGTCATCCTAGTTGTATCTCCAACACCGGTGATATATGGAGACCTGTAATTAAGGTCTCAACTTTTGATTGGCATAATTAATATATATAAATTATTTTGATTGGACTCTAATGCTTTGGAATTTTATATAAAATTATCCAAATTGACCTCAGCACCACAGCCACTTGATTCATCACTGATTATGTCATCTATGGCGATGTGCTGAGACCTGTAATTAAGGTCTTAATAATTGATTAGTGTTGTGAAATTATTTAAGATTATATAAGATTCTGAGACATTGAAAGTGTGCATTAAATTATCTAAATTCCCTTTGTCAGAGCGGCTGACTGATTTAACAAATTATGTGATTCTTGGCAAAGATCTGAGACCTGTACTTAAGGTCTTGATTGTTTACTAGTGTAATTAAATGATTTTAATAGATTTTATTGAGTTGCAAGACTTCAGAATTGTGTGTTAAATTAATTAAATTGGTTTCATCAGTTCAGCCTGTTGACTCGTTGCTAATTCCATCATTTCTGGGTGAAATCCAAAACCTGCAATTATTTGCAGTACTTACCTGCTTATCAAAACTAATTTTTGCATTTAAATTTGGATCAGCTGATGCTTCAATGATGTCATTGCCACTATCAGCGGCCTGCTCCTGATTCATTGCTATTGAGATGAATCTGACTTCCAAATTTTCTGAATACATTTTTTAGCGCTTTTAATCTATTTTGTTATATTTTTCTTACTAAACATGATGTCAGTCTTCCTCGGATGGCCACTGCGCTGGGTATATAAGGCCCAACTGTCACCCATCCCAGATACCATTTCCAGCTGAGTGGGGGTGACAGGTGGCAGGGTGGCACTAGCTGGGGCCAGTTGGCGAACCCTGGTTTGGGTTTTTCGCCCTGGGTTGGTTGGGTGATTTTTGCACCACCAACATGTAAGATCTCCGTTTTTGATTTGTTAATCCTTGCATTACTAGCAGATTTGTACTGGTTAATGATTGACTCAAGTTTCTCCGAGTCTTCTGAGCTTGCAATCCCTATGACTGCATTGTCAGCATATGCCAGAGCTTTCAGTGGTGGCTTCCTGTGCACGCCAATGCCTTCCAGCTCGGCCTCCGCCACCTGCAACACTGGGTCAAAGCCAGGTTTTACAACAGGGGCTCAACAGGTCCCCTTGTCTCACCCCAAATTGCGGTGAGATTTTGGCCAAATGGAATCTGGGGCCTAGAACTGATATGTTTGTCATAGTTATTTGCTTCACTGCCCAGTCAATGAATTTTTGTGGCAGGTGTGCTCTCTCCATGCAACGGTGTGGGTATGACCAGTCTACTTTGTTGTAAGCTTTCTGTTAGTCTAGGAATACTAATGCTCCACTAGAGTTTGACTGGGTGGCATTGGTGACCGTGTGGATGTTGTCCCAGATGCTCCTGCCAGGGACAAATCCATGTTGGTTTGTCAAGATCATGTTCCTCCCAATGAAACCCAGATGACAGGCCAGGATTTTCAAAAGCAGTTTGGTGTTGGAATTAATCAGTGAGATTGGGCGCCAGTTGTCAAGTGAATGTGTGTCACCTTTCTTATAAAGGAGAACAAGCAGGGCCTCATCTCCTCTGGGCATCGACTTGGTCTCATCCAGGCATCTGTTGAGCGCAGCAAGGAGGATGTAGCTGAGAAGGTCTGAAAATGTCACGATCTGTTCATATGGAATCCCATCAGGTCCTGGACTCTTATACCGGGGAAGGCTCTTGATCGCTGCATTGAGCTCCTCCTTCATTATTGGCGCTGTGAGGGCTGATGTGTCCAGGGTTGGGGGTAGCTCTGCCCTTAAAAGGAAGGACTCAATGTCCTGAGGTAAAGCACACTTGTTTGGGTATAATTTTGTGTAGTACTCATGGGTTAAGTCCGCTAGCGCCTCTGAGGAGTGTGCTATGGTACCATCTTGCGTGGCCAGAGCATCATATTGGGTCCAGGGTTTCTAGGCGGAGAACTGGCGCCTGAAGAATCTAAATGATTTTTCACCCTTGGCCGCCACTTTCGCTCCTGCCTGTAACGCGAGCCATTCCTGTGATTGCTTGCTGAAATCTTGGATCTTGAGAGTTAACTGAACCCATTCCCTCATCCAATTGGTGCTGTGGCCCACTTGGGGGGCATTCCTCTTAAAATGTGCTCATTAGTTAATCACCCTTTGGAGAGTCAATGCCTCAGTCACGTGCCTCCTGGAGGATGTACATTTTGCGGCGGTGACCAATTTAGCTTTCAGGCGTCCCCAGGTCTGGATTGGTTCTTTGCTGAGGGGTTCCCTCATATCGCTAGCCAGGGTTCATACTGCTAACCAGTAGGTGAAGTTGGCGTTACTCACAGTTTGTGGGTGAATCTTTTCCCATTTGGGGCGTGGTTGTGCCTGCAACTTTGACCTCAAGGTAATCCTTACCAACCAATGGTCTGAGTGGTCGACACTAACTGTCTCAAAGTTTTCTACCATACACTTAAGGGTCACTTCGATGAAGATTGTGTAAATACATGTCATTGAGAGCAGCTCACCCTCTCTGATGTGTGTCCTCATTATGTGCTCAAGGGTTGACACGTCCTTTGGGCGTGCATCAATGACTTCCAATGCAGCCATGAGCGACGCAAGTTCCTGGTGTCCGTGGGGATGACCAATGTCTGGGGCCATCTATCTGTGGCCCTTGTGAGCTAACAGTTTATGTCCCCTAGGAGGAAGCTGTTTTCTGGTAGTGGTAAATTTGCTACTTTTTTAAAGAAGTTCGCGCAGTCGCTGGGGATGTTGGGGGCATAAGTATTGACTAGGGTGTACTGATTTCCCTACCAAGTGATTGTGATGCCAGGACTCCCCCTAGGTGATCAGTTGAGGATGTGATGGTGATGCCCCTGCCTGGTTTGATCGTATACCCACAGAGGGTGGCCAAGTTGAGAAGTTTTGGAGGAGTATTTGGGTCCACTTGGGCTCCTCCCCCTTGGGCAGTGACCTATTGGATTGCCAGGATTTCAGCTGGAGGGTTTCGCAGGTGCTGAATTTCGTTGGCCCAGGGCATGGTGGCTTTCAGCCCTGCGATATTGAACATCCCTATTGTGATCTGATTGTCTGATCCACCTGATCCACCTTAATCAGATAGTTATGGGCCATTTGACCAGTTCTATTGCATTCAAGCGATTTGAGATTTGAGTGACCATTCAGGAGTTCTGTACCACAAAGCTGAGCTGAGCTGAGGCAGCGCTAACTCTATCAGTAGTTGGGCCATCTTATAAAATTTTCGTAACCTTTGTTCTGAGAGTTTTTTTTGAGAGTACAGGTAGGTGACCGGAGTTGTGAACTCCAGCCTGAACCAGCGCAAGTTCATTTCCCGCTCCCATGGGCTGCGTCTGTCCCTGTGTCACCGCCTGCATCTGCACATTTGCTGTCCCCTCCATTGACTCCTCGGGGTCTCTCTCAGGATCTCAAAACGGTTTGCATTTCCAACGTTATTGGTTTCTGGAATCTGATTTGTTTTTTTAGCTTCTTCAGCCCTCGCTCTAGCCTCTGCTCATCTCTTTGCTTTCTCCTCTGCTTTGCGTTGTTTGGTGTTGGCTGGTTCAACAATCTGGTACTCTCCATATTCCCCCCAGTTGAATGGGGTTGTTGTCACCTGAAGTTTACCAAAACTTTCATCAGATTCATTCACTTATTCAGGGTCCTTCTCCTCCTGCTGCTCGCCTACAGCAGGGCATGCATGGGACCAAAGCCCAAGCGCCTGGCAGTGCTGGAAGATGGGAGGAGCCTTCTCTGGGGTGACTTTAAAGGGGTTGGGTGCTTGTCCCTCTGGCAAGATGAACTGTGTGATGCGTGGGATCAAGTTGGGATCAGCTTCTACTTTAAGCTTGGGGTCAATAACGGCGATCACCTTCCCACTGCAGAGTTCTGGCATGAGGTGGAAGTGCTGCAGCTCAAACTGCTTCAATCTTCCATACTTCTCAAGGCCTTTAATTAGCTCTGATTTTAATGAAGTCGTGGGGGAGATCAGTTGGGAGATCTTCAAAGGAGATGAAGAGGTCATTCTCCTTATTCCAGTGGGTGCGATGTACTTTTATGTGGTGGGGTACTCCTTTTATGGTCACTACAATGATGACCTTTGTCACGGCATCCGCCCGCTCCACTGTGGCAAAGCCAATATTTTTGAATCCTCGAGAGGTTTCTTTATTAATAAAGACATCAATTTCAAAATAATTTTTTTTTTTTTGGTAATCGCCAATAAGATCTCCAGGTGTTTGAACCCAAAGTTCACTCTAACCCCGTGTTTGACAGGGGAGGAGGGGAGCGAGTGGCGGATATTGTTGTAAAGCATATGATGGTATACCATGTTCAAGTACCCCTCAGTGGGGACTTGCATCTGTCATTTAATCTGGTTTGCGTGGCTAACCAGAGCTCCTTGTGGGAGCGTTTGATGCCCTTGGGGAACGACATGTTGGTGGAATTACCACCCTTTGCAATGTTTGCCCAGGACTTCTGATAGGAGCTGTGCATATTTTCCTTCTTTACTGATTATTGAATGTTCAAGTTCAACTTGAATCTTCCTTTGCTCTATAAAAGTGACGCTTAGGAGAAAGAAGACCCAATATGATATAGTTTTATCTGAGGTGGGCCAACCTTGGGACAAATATGCCACACCAAAGGAGGGGAGGAAAAATGAAATGAGGTGGCCATGAACTAAACCCAAGTACCAGGGGAGAACATCGTGGCTAGTGTTCCATGGAACTAGGTGGTGTTGGAAGGGATTCACTTGAGCTGCTCATAGAGTTTTCACTGATGTTGAGGCAGAGATTGCAGTACCATGTCGACAGTTAAGAAGGGGACTGGAATCCAGCTCTTCACCGTCCTCTGAAGTCAGCGTGGAATTGCTTCACCAAACAGCAAAATATTAAATGATTTCATTATGTTTTTACTAAATCGATTGCTAATATCAACAGGGTTTGGGGCCAAATTTTGAATTGCCTTGAGATAAATTGTATGAATTGTCCATAGGGACAATGTAAAAACAATCACTTGGAGCAATTCTGGGATTGGTGAGTCAATATTAAGAGTCAGGAAATTTGCAATTGGACAGAGTTGGGTGGGTATGCGGTTGGGTGCCATCAGTGGCCACTCTAGTTTCCATACAAGTTGGGCCGCTGGGCACTCATCCAACCTGTGCAGCAGGGTGTCTTTTGCGCCGCATAATCTACAGTGCTCCTAGTTGAATTGGACCACTCATCTGTTTGTAGGCCCTGTGCAGGCATCACCAAACGTGCGCCCTATTTTTGGGTAAAATATATCATGGGTCACAAATTTTAATTTTTTTTTGAGTTTTTTTGTCATATGGCTGATCATTATGGTCCAGGAGGCCAATATGGGCTAGGGTTCAGGCTCTTGTCGGGGGTATTCCACCACTGAGACTCATGTGCCCCTTGCATTCCTGAGTGTAGGTGTGATTTACAAACCCTTGACTTCATTGTCCCCTCGTGATGCTGAGAGGGAACAGCCATGCATCTCAATGGATAGTCTTCAGTACTGCACAAGTGAACCTTGAGGACTGGTGTGGGCTGTGGGCATTTGGATTGGCTGCCAGGTAGTATAGGAGGGCGTTCTGTGCTGTGGGGTTGGCTAGATTGAGGTCCCTTGCCAGTTTGATGCGTTTGGCGTGCGACCAGTGGTTTGGTTTGGGGGTTGGGCTTGTCACTCTAACTATACACATACTGAATATCTTGTCCAATTGAGCGATGTGGTCAGTGAGGCCTGGCCTCCTTCCATTCTTGGTCTGTGGAACTGTCCTAGTCATATTGGGACTCTTCTGCCTCTACAACCACAAATTCAGTAATGACCTGATGCAGTCATGGAATTCTGAGGAGAAGGGGATGATTGCAGCTGGGAACCATAGGATTGGGAGCAGGAGGGAATTCACAACTACAATTCACCCCATGAGTCCTGTTTGCCTTCCCCTGAGAGAGGCAATGTTGGAAGCAATCTTCTGGATGAGCCCATCCTTGATCCTGGGCAGGTCCACCCGTTGGGGCTCAGCGTGTTACCCAAGTGTTTCACTGGGCCACCCAAAGGCGCCACCATGAATAGGGCCAGCTTTTGCCCAGTTTTTTGTTTTTTGTGGAACTTGGTGGGTGGCGAGGGTTGTCCTTGAGTGCTGGCAATTTGTATGCATTTTGCCAAATAAACTAACTTTTAATTTTAATTAATTTAATTTTGGTTTGTTGCTTTGGTTCTCCTTGATTAGTTTTTGATTTTCGCGTTAAATTATTCTTATTACACAAAGTTTGGGTGGGAAATCAATTCATCACCAGTTATGTTATCCACGGAAATGTACTGAGACCTGCAATTAAGGTCTCAACTATCAATTGGTGTAATTAAATTATTTAAATTATTTTAGATTAAATTCTGAGACTTTGTATTTATGCATAAAATTATTAGAGTTGATTTTCTCAGTTCAGCCAAAAGATTCATCATTGGTTACATCATACCTGGTGATGTTCTGAGACCTACAATTAAGGTCTTGGCCAATTATATGTGGATTTAAATTGTTTAAATTGATTAATTAATGTTCAAAACTTTGATGTTCACATTAAATTATTTAAATTTATTTCATTAAATTGGATGATTGTTTATTCATGATTCTGTCATTTTTGTGTGAATTCTGAAACTTGCAATTACTGCATCACTTACCTGCTTATTAAACTTATTTTTGCATTCAAGTTTGGGTCAGTTGATGTGACGATGACATCATTGTTGATATTGATGGCCAGCTCCTGATTTGTGCTTTTAAAATGAATCCAATTTCTGAACTTTCTAAATGCATTTTTTGGAAATTGCCATTTATTTGGTTTAGCTTCTTCTGACTCACCATGACATCAATCTTCCTCAGATGGCCACCATGCCAGGTATATAAGGCCCAGTTGTCACCCACCCCATATACCATTTCTGGCTGAGTGGGGGTGGCAGGTGGCAGGGTGGCTCTAGCTGAGGCCAGTTGGCAATCCCTGGTTTGAGCTTTGCTGTCCCAGGTTGGTTGGGTGATTTTTGCACCACCAACAGGTAAAATCTCCGTTTTTGATTTGTTGATCCTTGCATTGCTAACTAAATTGTATTGGTGGATTATTGACTCAAGTTTCTCTGAGCTTGAAATTCCTATGACTGCATCATCAGCATATGCCAGAGCTTTCAGTGGTGGCTGCCCATGCACTCTGATGCCTTCCAGCTCTGCCTCCACTGCCCGCAACACTGGGTCAAAAGCTAGGTTGTACAACAGGGGGCTCAGCGGGTCCACTTGCCTCACCCCACGTTGAGATGAGATTTTGACCGACTGGAATTTGGGGCTTAGAAATAACATGTTTTTCATAGCCATTTGCTTCATCACCCAGTCATTGAATTTTTGTGGCAGGTGTGCTCTCTCCATGCAATGGTATAGGTATGACCAGTCTACTCTGTTGTAAGCTTTCTGTTGGTCTAGTAATACTAATGCTCCACTAGAGTTTGACTGGGTGCCATTTGCTACAGTGTGGATGTTGTCCCAGATGCTCCTGCCAGGGACAAATCCATGCTGGTTTGTCATGATCACATTCCTCCCAATGGAACCCAGATGACGTGCCAGATTTTTTGAAAACAGTTTGGAGTCAGAATTAATCAGCAAGTTTGGATGCCAGTTTTCAAGTGAATGTGTGTCATATTTCTTGTGAAGGAGAACAAGCAGGGCCTCATCCTCTCCAGGCATCAGCTTAATCTCATCAAGCATCTGTTGAGTGTGGTGAGGAGGATGTGGATAAGGAGGTCTGGAAATGTCGCAATTAGTTCATATGGAATCCCATCAGATCCTGGACTCCTCTACTGGGAAGGCTCTTGATTGCTGAGTTAAGCTCCTCCTTCAAATTTTGCGCTGTGAGTGCTGATGTGTCTAGGGTTGGGGTTGGATCCACCCTCACAAGGAAGAACTCGATGTCATGAGGTAAAGTGCCCTTGTTTGAGTAAAATATCATGTAGTATTCATGGGTTATGTCCACTAGCGTCTCTGGGGAGCGCGCTACGGTGCTATCTTGTGCATCTAGAGCGTTGAATTGGGTCTGGAGTTTCTGGGTGGTGAACTGGCACATGAAGAATGTGGATTTTTCACCCTTGGCCACCAGTTTTGCTCCCACCTGTAATGTAAGCTGTTCCTGGGCTTGCTTGCTGAAAACTTGGATTTCAAGGGTCAACTGAACCCATTCTTTCATCCAGTTGGTGCTGTGGCCCGCTTAGGAGGCATTCCTCTCAAGATGAGCTTGTTGATTAATCGCCCTTTGAAGAGCCGATGCCTTAGCTATGTGCCTCCTAGAGGATGTACGTTTTGTGGTGGCAACCATTTCAGCTTTCAGGTGTCCCAGGTATGGATTGGGTCCTCACTGAGGGGGTCCCTCACATCACTGGACGGGGTATATACTGCTAACCAGTGGGCGAAGTTGGCGTTACTCTTGGTTTGTGGGTGAATCTTTTCCCATTTGGGGCGTGGTTGTGCCTGCAACTTTGACCTCAAGGTAATCCTTACCAACCAATGGTCTGAGTAGTTGACACTAACTGTTTCAGAGTTTTCTACCATATGCTTAAGGGTTGCCAGGATGCAGATTAGGTCAATATGTGTCATTGAGAGCAGCTCACCCTCTCTGACGTGTGTCCTCATTATGTGCTCAAGGGTTGGCACGTCCTTTGGGCGTGCATCAATGACTTCCAATGCAGCCATGAGCGACTCAAGTTCCTGGTGTCTCTGAGGATGATCAATGTCTGGGGCCATCTGTCTGTGGCCCTTGTGAGCCAATAGTTCATGTCCCCTAGAAGGAAACTATTTTCCAGTAGTGGTAAATTGGCCACCTCTATAAAGAAGTTGGCACGGTTGCTGGGGATGTTGGGGGCGTATATATTGACTAGGGTGTACTGAATTTCCCTGCCAGGTGATTGTGTTGGCCAGGACTCTCCCCCTAGGTGATCAGACAAGGATGTGATGGTGATGTCCTTTCATGGTTTGATCATGAGCCTAAAGAGGGTGGACCAAGTTGAAAAGTTTGGGAGGAGCATCTGGGTCCAAATGGCTCCTCCCCTTGGGCAGTGACTCTCCTGGATTACCAGGATGTCAGATGAAGCTTTTCACAAGTGCTGAATATTCTTGGCCTGGGACGTGGCAGCCTTCAGTCCTGCGATATTGAAAGTCCCTATTGTGATCAGATTGCCTGATCCACCCTATCCACCTTAATCAGATATTTCTGGACCATTTGATCCAGTTCTAACACGATTCAAGAAATATGAGCTTTGAGTACCCATTCAGGAGTTATGCACCACTGAGCTAAGCTGAGCTGAGGAAGCGCTTACTCTATCAGTAGGTGGACCATCTTGAAAAATTATTGTAACCCTTGTTCTGAGAGTTTTTGTTGAGACTACAGATAGGTGAACAGAGTTGTGAACTCTGGCCTGAACTAGCGCCAGTTCATTTCCCACTCCTGTGGGCTGCATTTGTCCCTGTGTTGCCTCCTGCGCCTGCTGGTTTGCTGTCCCCTTCATTGACTATTTGAGGGTGTCTCTCAGGATCTTAAAACGGTTTGCATTTCCAACATTATTGGTTTCCAGAATTTAATTATCTTTTTTAGCTTCTTCAGCCCTCGCTCTGGCCTCTGCTCATCTCTTTGCTGTCTCCTCTGCTTTGCGTTGTTTGGTGTTAGCTGGTTCGACAATCTGGTACTCTCCATGTTCCCCCAGTTGAATGGGGTTGTTGTCACCTGAAGTTTACCAAAATTTTCATCAGTTTCATCCATTTACTCAGGGTCCTCCTCCTCCTGCTGCTCGCCTACAGCAGGGCATGCATGAGACCAAAGCCCAAGCGCCTGGCAGTGCTGGAAGATGGGAGGAGCCTTTTCTGGGGTGACTTTAAAGGGGTTGGATGCTTGTCCCTCTGGCAAGATGAACTGTGTGACGCGTTGGATCAGGTTGGGATTAGAATATACTCAGGCTTGGGGTCAATAACCGCAATTGCCTTCCCGTTTCAGAGTTCTGGCATGAGGTGGAAGCGCTGCAGCTCAAACTGCTTCACTCTTCAATACTCCTCAAGGCCTTTGATTAGCTCTGTTTCAACGAAGTTGCAGGGGAGATCAGTTGGGAGATCTTCAAAAAAGATGAAGAGGTCATTCTCCTTGTTCCAGCGGGTGCAATGTACCTTTACATGGTGGGTACACTTTGAAGGCCATTTCAATGATGACCTTTGCCGCGGCGTCCACCTGCTCTGCTGTGGTGAAGCCAATATTTACGAATCCTCGCCAGAATTCTTTAAATTTATTTGAGGTAAGCCAACCAGGGATGGAAATTACCAATACAAAATAATGATAAAAACTCAAACCAAATGCCCTAAATGAGTGGTGAGACATTAAAACAACAAGGAAAATTAACCTACCAGGTGTAGCAGTTGTGAACCGCTTATTCCACCATGGCGGAGGGGGAGGGGAGGGGGGATCAGGTGGATTATCAATTTCATCCTTATGAATGAAGAGGCAGATCAAAGCTGAGAGCAAAGGGGTTGGGGCATCTATGTGATGTGGGTCAAGGAAAAATAGAAAAGTGTTAATTTCTTTGGTAAAAATCCAGACCTGGAGCATAGCCTCCAGGAATCCAGCAACATGGTGTTCAGCTTTTATGCATTCATAAGGAAACTGGGAAATTTTAGTGATGTTGGATCTGGTAATGCGCGTGGTGGGGGAAAATTCTGCCAGTGCAACAACTTGCTTGATAGCAGAGGTGGCAGTTTCCCTTAATCGTTCAATTTCCACTTTTGCAACCTCAGGGAAATTGGCAGGGTAATCAATTTCATGTAGCCCTTCATTAAATTCAGTGACAGATAGTGCCATGGCTTCACAGAGATGGCGGCTATCAGGAGAGGCCACGGCGGCCTCAGCAATTTATTAACACTCAAGAATGGGGTAGCAGTGATTTAGGGGACATATTTCTTGGATGGGAATGGGGCATCGAAAGCTGAAGGTAGATATGGTTCCAAATTAATTGAAAAGTTGGGAGGTGGGACATTTCCCCAGATTCAGTTAATTCATCCAATAAGTCCCAGGGATTTTGGTTGAGCGTGTTTGATTCAGAAGGATGTGGTTTTGGTTGGGTAAGTTTTGGGGCATTAAATTAGTTGGATTGAATTTGGGTCCAAACCTGCTCCTGGTTGGGTATATTTGAGAAATTAAGCCGGCTTGGGATTTGGTTGCAAAGGTTTTGTTGATTTTTGAGCATTCAGCTGGAGGGGGTGGGAGCAGCCAGAATCTCCACTCAAATGCTGTTTGTGCGGCCTCAATTTTGGGCTTGGCGTATTCCACTTGTTTTGAATTGTAGCTACAGTTTTTTTTGGAATGATCCAACTCATGGCAGAGGGGGCAAACGGTGTAGCCGTTGTCAATATGAGCCCAAAAGAAGTGATCTGGTGCAGATGGGATATGGGCACGTGATGGGATGTGCTGGGCTATGGTTGGCTGGTGGGGGTAATGGTGGCCATTGCCCATGGTGCCACTAACCGCTCAGCTCCGCTCAGGACCAGGAAGTGGAGGATGGGGTTTGTACCTATACTTGGACAGCACCATCATCAATTCTTCATAGAGTGTTTGAGGAGGAAGGTGCGAAGGAAGGTTTGCAAAGGTCACCACCATTGTGGTGTCACTGGGGAGGCGTGTACGGGTTGTGGAAATAGGTGCTTTTACATATTAAGGGTGTAGTTGCTGCAGCAGCTGCGTCCTATTCAGTGGGAAACCCAATATCAAAATAGCCCTTATAAGGGCAGAAGTTGATAAATCCTGCTGGTGAAAATGTGGATGTTGCCAGCTTGATTATCACTTTGTCAGCATACAGGAAGAGATGCCCATATTTGACTTGGAGGCAAAAGCAAATATTGTATCAGGGTAGGGCAAGTGGGTGGGGGTGGGTTAGGTGGACTTGCGCTAAGTGTAATAATAAGTCCCTTGGAGGGACAAATTGGCCTGATGCATTAGGCAGACTGGATAAGACAGTTTGCATGCATTTGCCTGCTGGGCAGAAAATGTTAGCAGGTGGAGTTCTGCTGCCCCACTCTTGAGCAGCAGGTGGAAGATCTGCTGACATAGGTGAAAATGATACGGTGTAGGTGTCAATGGAAAATTAATAGATGTTTTTAATAAATTTGCAAAAGTGATGTCAAGTGGAAAGAAAGGCTTAAATCCTCGCCAGAATTCTCGCTTCATAAAAATGATGTTTTTAAAAATAATTTTTCTTTTTTCAGTAATAATCAATAAGATCTCTGGGTGTTCAACTCCAAAGTTTACTCTAACCCCATGTTTAACAGGGGAGTAGGGGAGTGAGTGGAAGATATTATTGTAGAGCATATACTGGTGCAGCATTTTCAAGTACCCCTTGCTAGGGACTTGCATCTGTTGTTTGATCTGGTTCACATGGCTAACCAGGAGCTCCTTAGTGGAGCGTAAAATGCCCTTGTTGAAAACCATTATGGTGGAATCACCACCCTTTGCAATGTTCGCCCAGGACTTCTGATTGGAGTTGTGCATCTTTTCCTTCTTTACTGATTATTGAATATTTGAGTTCAACTTGAATCTTCCTTCGCTTTATAAAAGTGACTCTTAGGAGAAAGAAAAGCCCAATAATAGTTTTATTCAAAGTGGGCTGACCTTAGGACAAATATGCCACACCAAAGAGAGGGGGAGAAATGAAATAAGGGGCCAAAACTAAACTCAAGTAACAGGGGAGAACATCGTGGCTAGTGTTCCATGGAACCTGGTGGTGTTGGAAAGGATTCACTTGAGCTGCTTGAAGAGTTTTCACTGATGTTGATGCAGATTTGCAGTTCCATGTCAACAGTTAAGAAGGGGAGCAGAAGTCAGCTCTTCACCATCATCTGAAGTTGGAATGGAATTGCTTCACCAAACAGCCAAATATTAAATGATATCATTATGTTTTTGCTAAATTAATTGCTAATATCAATGGGGTTAGGGGCCAAATTTTAAATTGCCTTGAGATAAATTGTATGAATTGTCCATAAGGATAATGTAAAAACAATCACTTGGAGCAATTCTGGGATTGGTGAGTCAATATTAAGTGCCATAAGATTTGAAATTGGACAGAGTTCAGTGGGTACACGGTTGGGTGCCATTAGTGGCCACTCTAGTTTCCATAAAAGTTGGGCCCTGTGCACTCTTTCAACCTGTGCAATAGGGTGTCTTTTGCGCCACTCACTTTACAGCATTCCTGGGTTGAGTTGGACTGGTCAGCTGTTTGGTAGGCCCTGTGTAGGCATCTCCAGACATGCGCCCTATTTTTTGGTGAAGTAAATCATGGGTCACAAATTTCCAAATTTTTCTTTTTGAGTTTTTTCATTGTATGGCTGATCATTATGGTCTAGGAGTTCAATACAGGCTAGGGTTTGTGCTCTTGGCGGGGAATTCCACCACTGATACTTGTGCACCCCTGCATTCCTGAGCGTAGGTGTGGTTTTGAACTCTCAACTGTATTGCCCCCTTGTGATGCTGAGCGGGAACAGCCACACATATTGACAGATGGTCTTCAGTACTGCGTGAGAGAAGCTTGAGGACTGGTGTGGGCTGTGGGCCTTTGTATTGGCTTCCAGGTAGTACAGGAGGGTGTTCTGTGCTGTGGGGTTGGCTAGATTGAGGTCCCTGGCCAGGTTGATGTGTGCGACCAGTGGTTTGGTTTGGGTGTTGAGCTTGTCACTCTAACTATCTTTACTGAATATTTTTCCCAATTGAGTGACGTGGTCAGTGAGGCCTTGGCCTCCTTCCAATTGTGGTCCATGGAGCAGGCCTATTTAAATTGGGGCTTCTCTGCCTTCCCACAACCATGACTGCAATAATGCCCTGATGCGGTCATGGAAGTCTTATGATAAGGGGATGATTGCCACTGGGAACCAGAGGATCAGAAGCAAGAGGGAATTTGCAACTGTGACTCACCCCATGAGTCCCATTTGCCTTCCCCTGAGGGAGGCAATGCTGGACGTGAGCTTCCAGATGAGCCCATCCTCAATCCCGGGTAGGTCCAGCCCGTTGGGGCTCAGGGTGATACACAAGTGTTTCACCGGGCCACCCAAAGGCGCCACCCCAAATGGGCCCAGATTCTTCCTGTTTTTTTTGTTTTTTTGTGGATCTTGGAGGGTAATGGGGTGGTCCTTAAGTGCTAGCAAATTGTATGTGTTTCACCAAATATAATTACTTTATGTTTGATTCATTCTAATTCTGATTTATTGCTTTGGTTTGCCCCAATTATTTTTATTTTTACATTAAATTATTCAAATTAAGCGAATTTTGATGGGAAACTGATATGCCACCAGTTACATCATCCACAGCAATGTATGGAGACCTGCAATTAAGGTCTTGACTTTTGATTGGTAAAAATAAATATTTAAATTGTTTAAATTGGGTTCAAGACTTTGTAATTGTGCATAAGATTGTTGGGATTGATTACATTAGGTCAGCTTCTTGATTCATCACTAATTACATCATATTTGATGAAGCTTTGAGACCTGCAATTATGGTCTTAGTTGTTGAAATTAAGTTTTAAATTATTTAAATTAAAAAAAGCAGAATTTGAGTTCTCATAATTTTACATTGAATTTACTAAATTGGCTTTGTCAAGATGACTGGATGATTTTTTACCAATTACATCATCCTTGGTGACGATCTGAGACCTGTACTTAAGGTCTCAACCATTGATTGGTGTAAATCAAATGATTTTAATTGTTTATTATAATTTGATACTTCATTATGTTCATTAAATTGTTTAAATTTGTTTTGTCAATTCTGCCAGTAGATTCGTTGCTGATTAAATCATTTTTTATGTGAATTTTGAAACTTACAATTAATTGCAGTACTTACCTGAATCAAAACTGATTTCTGCATTCAAACTTTGATCAGCTGATGCTTTGACAATGTCATTGTTAATGTTAGCTGCCAGCTCCTTATTCATTGCTTTTGAGATGCATCTGGCTTCCAAACTTTCTAAATGTGATTTTTGAGATATGTAATCTATTTTGTTTCAATTTTTCTTATTCACCATGTTATCAGTCTTCCTCAGATGGCCATGGCGCCAGGTATATAAGGCTCAGTTGTCACCCATCCCAGATACCATTTCCAGTTGAGTGGGGGTGACAGGAGGCAGGGAGGCACTAGCTGGGGCCAGTTGGCAAACCCTGGTTCGAGTTTTGCCTTGGATTGTTTGGGTGAGCATTGTGCCACCCACAGGTAATATTCCTTTTTTGATTTTTTAATTTGTGCATTGCTAGCTGATTTGTATTGTTGGGTGATTGACTCAAGTTTCTCTAAGTCCTCTGAGCTTTCATTACCTATGACTGCATTGTCAGCATATGCCAGAGCTTTCAGCGGTGGCTTCCCACACACGCCAATGCCTTCCAACTCTGCCTCTGCCGCCCACAACACTGGGTCAAAAGCCAGGTTGTACAGCAGGGGGCTCAACTGTCCCCTTGCCTCACCCCACATTGAGGTAAGATTTTGGTCAATTAAAATTCCTGGGCTTAGAAATAACATGTTTTTCATAGCCATTTGCTTCATCACCCAGTCATTGAATTTTTGTGGCAGGTGTGCTCTCTCCATGCAATGGTGTAGGTACAACCAGTTTACCCTGTCGTAAGCTTTCTGTTGGTCTAGGAATACTAATTCTCCACTAGAGTTTGACTGGGTGATGTTGGCAACTGTGTGGATGTTGTCCCAGATGATCCTGCTGGGGACAAATCCACGTTGGTTTGTCGAGATCACATTCCTCCCAATGGAACTCAGATGACGTGCCAGGATTTTCAAAAAGCAGTTTGGTGTCAGTTAATCAGCGAGATTGGGCACCAGTTGTCAAGTGAATGTGTGTCAACTTTCTTATGAAGGAGAACAAGCAGATCCTCATCCACTCTGGGCATCAACTTGGTCTTATCCAAGAATATGTTGAGCGCAGCAAGGAGTAATTGGCTGAGAAGCTCTGCAAATGTCACTATCTGTTCATATAGAATCCCATCAGATCCTGGACTCCTCTACTGGGAAGGCTCTTGATCGCCGTGTTGAGCTCCTCCTTCATTATCAGCGCTGTGAGGGCTGATGTGTCCAGGGTCAGGGGTGGCTTCACTCTCAAGAGGAAGGACTCGATGTCCTGAGGTAAAGCGCCCTTGTTTGAGTGTAATTTTGTGTAGTACTCATGGGCTATGTCCACTAGCGCCTCCAGGGAGCTTTCTATGGTGCCATCTTGCAAAGCCAGAGCGTTGCATTGGGTCTGGGATTTTGGGTGGATAACTGGCGCATGAAGAACTTGGATGATTTTTCACCCTCGGCCAACAGTTTTGCTCCTGTCTGTAACGCAAGCCATTCCTGGGCTTGCTTAGTGAGACCCAGGATCTCGAGGGTTAGCCAAAACCATTCCCTCATCCAGTTGGTGCTGTGTCCCGATTGGGGGGCATTCTTCTCGAGATGTGCTTGTTAGTTAATCGCCCTTTGAAGATCTGATGCCTCAGCCACGTGCCTCCTGGAGGAATGTACGTTTCACGGCGGTGACCATTTCAGCTTTCAGGCGTCCCCAGGTCTGGATTGAGTCCTCACTGAGGGGGTCCCTCACATCACTGGACAGAGTTTGTACTGCTAACCAGTGGGCGAAGTTGGCGTTACTCTTGGTTTGTGGGTGAATCTTTTCCCATTTGGGGCGTGGTTGTGCCTGCAACTTTGACCTCAAGGTAATCCTTACCAACCAATGGTCTGAGTAGTTGACACTAACTGTTTCAGAGTTTTCTACCATATGCTTAAGGGTTGCCAGGATGCAGATTAGGTCAATATGTGTCATCGAGAGCAGCTCACCCTCTCTGAAGTTTGTCCTCATTATGTGCTCAAGGGTTGGCACGTCCTTTGGGTGTGCATCAGTGACTCCCAACTTGGCCATGAGCGACTTAAGCTCCTGGTGTCCCCGGGGATGATCAATGTCTGTGGCCATCTGTTTGTGGCCCTTGTGAGCCAATAGTTCATGTCCCCTAGGAGGAAACTGTTTTCTAAAAGAGGTAAATTGGCCACCTCTTCAAAGAAGTTGGCACAGTTGCTGGGGATGTTGGGGGCGTAGATATTGACTAGGGTGTACTGAATTTCCCTGCCAGGTGATTGTGATGTCCAGGACTCTACCCCCTAGGTGATCAGACAATGATGTGATGGTGATGTCCTTGCCTGGTTTGATCATGAACCCATAAGAGGGTGGACCAAGTTAAGAAGTTTTGGAGGAGCATCTGGGTCCAAATGGCTCCTTCCCTCTCGGGCAGTGACTCTCCTAGATTGCTAGGATGTCAGCTGAAGGTTTTCACAGGTGCTGAATTTTCATGGCCTGGGACATGGCAGCCTTCAGCCCTGCGATATTGAATGTCCCTATTGTGATTAGATTGCCTGATCCACCCAATCTGCCTTAATTGGATAGTTCTGGGCCATTTGACCCAGTTCTATTGCGATTCAAACAATTTGAGCTTTGAGTGCCCATTTGGGAGTTCTGCGCCACTGAGCTGAGCTGAGGCAGCGCTCACTCTCTCAGTAGTGGACCATCTTGGAAATTTTTGTAACCCTTGTTCTGAGAGTTTTTTGTTGAGACTACAGATAGGTGACCAGAGTTGTGAACTCTGGCCTGAACTAGCGCCAGTTCATCTCCCACTCCTATGGGCTGCATTTGTCCCTATGTTGCCTCTTGCGTCTGCTGGTTTTCTGTCCCCTTCATTGACTCCTTGAGGGTCTCTCAGGATCTCAAAACTGTTCGCATTTCCAACAAGATTTTTGGTTTCTAGAATTTAATTATCTTTTTTAGCTTCTTCAGCTCACGCTCTACCCTCTGTTCATCTCTTCGCTTTCTAATCTGCTTTACATTGTTTGGTGGTGATTGGTTTGACAATCTGATACTCACCATGTTCCCCCGTTGAATGGGGTTGTTGCCACCTGAAATTTACAAAAATTTAATCATTTTCGTCCATTTCTTCAGGGTCCTCGTCCTCCTGCTGCTTGCCTACAGCAGGGAATGCATGACCCAATGCCCAAGCGCATGGCAGTGCTGGTAGATGGGAGGAGCCTTCTCTGGGGTGACTTTAAAGGGGTCAGATGCTTGTCCCTTCGGCAGGATGAACTGTGCAACATGTGGGATTGGGTTGGTATCAGCTTCTACTTCAGGCTTTGGGTCAATAACTGCAATCGCCTTTCCGCTGAAGAGTTCTGGCATGAGGTGGAAGCGCTGCAGCTTGAACTGCTTTACTCTTCCATACTCCTCAAGGCCTTTGATTAGTTTTACTTTGACGAAGTTGTGGGGGAGATCAGTTGGGAGATTTTCGAAGGGGATGAAGAGGTCATTCTCCTTATTCCAGTGGGTGCGATGTACCTTTACATGGTGGGGTACACCTTTGACGGTCACTTGAATGATGACCTTTGCCACAGCATCCACCTTTTCCGCTGTGGCGAAGCCAAAACTATGAATCCTTGACAGAATTCTTGTTTAATAAAAGTGGTTTTTTTAAAATAAAAAACTTTTCTTCACTTATTGCCAGCAAGATCTCCGGGTGTTCAACCCCAAGGTTAACTCTAACCCTATGTTTAACAGGGGAGGAGGGGAAAGAGTGGCGGATATTATTGTAGAGCATCTGCTGGTGTAGCATCTACAAGTACCCTTTGATAGGGACTTTCATCTGTCATTTGGTCTGGTTTGCACGGCTAACCAGGAGCTTCTTGTGGGAGCGTTTGATGCCCTTGAGGAATGCCATGTTGGTGGAATTACCACCCTTTGCAATGTTCACCCAAGACTTCTGATTGGATTTGTGCATCTTTACCTTCTAACTGATTATTGAATGTTTGAGGCCAACTTAGATCTTCTTTTGCTCTTTAAAAGGGATGCTTAGGAGAAAGAAAAGCAATACTAATATTAATAATAAATAAAATCTTATTTGAGATGGGCTGACCTTGGGACAAATATACCACTTAAAAGAGAGAGGGGGAGAAAGTGAAATAAGGGGGCTGAGACCTAAATCTGAGTACCAGGGGAGAATGTCATGGATAGTGTTCCCATGGGACCGGGCAGTGTTACAGGGGGTTTGCTTGAGCTGCTTGGAGAGTTTACACGGATATTGAGACAGGTTTGCATTTCCATGTCAACAGTTAAGAAGGGGAGCGGAAGCCAGCTCTGCACCATCTACAAAAGTTGGCGTGAAGGCACTTCACCAAACAGCCAAATATTGAACAATTTGATTATGTTTTTTTTAAATTAATTGCAAATATCAATGGTGTTTGGGCCAAATTTTGAATTGACTCAAGATAAATCATGTAAATTGTCCATAAAGATAATGTAAAAATAACCGCTCAGAGCAATTCTGGGATTGGTAAGTCAATATTAAGTGCCATGAGATTTGAAATTGGACAGAGTTTAGTGGGTATACGGTTGGGTGCCATCAGTGGCCACTCTAGTTTCCATACAAGCTGGGCCCTGTGCACTCTTTCAACCTGTGCAATAGGGTATTTTTTGTGCCACATACTTTAAAGTATTCCTGGGTTGAATTAAACCAGTCAGCTGTTTGGTAGGCCCTGTGTAAGCATTGCCAGATGTTCACCTAATTACTGGTTGAAATAATTTTGTGGGTCACAAATTTCCAAATTTTTCTTTTTGAGTTTTTTCATTGTATGGCTGATCATTATGGTCTAGGAGATTAATACAAGCTAGGGCTCATGCTCTTGGCAGGAGGTATTCCACCACTGAGACTTGTGCACCCCTGCATTCCTATGTGTAGGTGTGATTTGCAAAACCCTTGACTGCATTGCCCCCTCATGAGGCTGAGAGGGAACAGCCACGCATCTCGATGGATGGTCTTCATTACTGTGCAAGAGAAGCTCAAGGACTGGTGTGGGCCGTGGGCATTCAGATTGGCCACCAGGTAGGACAGGAGGCTGTTCTGTGCTGTGGGGTTGGCTAGATTGAGGTCCCTGTCCATGCTGATGCATGTGGCGTGTGACCAGTGGTTTGGTTTGTTGGGTTGGGCTTGTCACTCTAACTATCCATTTACCAAATATTTTGTCCAATTGAGCGATGTGGTTAGTGAGACCTAGGCCTCCTTCTATTTGTGGTCCATGGAGCAGGCCTATTTGTTTAGGGCTCTTCTGCCTTCCTACAACCACAACTGCAGTAAGGCCCTGATGCAGTCATGGAATTCTGAGGAGAAGAGGACAATTGCAGCTGGGAACCTGAGGATTGGAAGCAGGAGGAAATTTGCAACTGTGACTCACCCCATGAGTCCTGTTTGACTTCCTCTGAGGGAGGCAATGTGGGATGTGAGCTTCTGGATGGCCTATCCTCGATCCCAGGCAGGTCTGGCCCATTGGGTTTCAGGGTGATGCCCAGGTGTTTCACTGGGCTGCCCAAAGGCACCACCCTGAATGGGGCCTGGATTCTGCCCAGTTTTTTATTTTTTGTGGATCTTGATGGGTGGTGGGGGTAGTCCTTAAGTGCTGGCGAATTGTATTGATTTCACCAAGTAAATTTACTTTTTAATTTGATTTAATTTAAATTTTGAATTATTGCTTCAGTTCACCTCAATTATTTTTGATTTTGCATTAAATTATTCAAATTATGTGAATTTGGCTGAGGGAATCAATTTGTTTCCAGTTACGTCATCTATGGTGATGTACTGAGACCTGCAATTAAGGTATCAACTGTAGATTGGTGTAATTAAATTATTTGAATTATTTGAACTGAATTCCAAAACTTCAGAATTATGATATAAAATTATTAGAATTGATTTTGTCAGTTCAGCCACTTGATTCTTCACTGATTACATCATACTCAGCAATGATTTGAGACCTGCAATTGAGGTCTTAATTTTTGCTATGCAGTTTTAAATTGTTTAAATTGTTTAAATTAATGCTCAAAACTTTGTTGTTTCATATTAAATTATTTTATTTGACTTTGTTAGGGCGACTGGTTGATTTGTTACTGGTTACATCATTCTTGGTGAAGATCTGAGACCTGTACATAAGTATATAATCGTTGATTGGTGTAATTATATGATTTAAATTGATTATGTTAGATTCTGAGACTACGGAATTATGCATTGAAGTGTTTAAATTGGTTTTATTAATTTGGCCAAATGATTCATTGCCAGATCCATCATTTTCAGGTAAATTCTGAAACCCACAAATAATTGCAGTACTTACCTGCTTATCAAAACTGATTTTTGCATTCAAATTTAGGTCAGCTGATGCCTCAACGACATCATTGTCAATATCAGCAGCTGGCTCCTGATTTGTTGCCTTTGAGACACATCTGACTTCCAAACTTTCTAAATGCATTTTTTGAAACTCATAATCTATTCTGTTTTGCTTTTTCTTATCCACCATGACGTCAGTCTTCCTCAGATGGCCACCACGCTGGGTATATAAGGCCCAGTTTTCGCCCACCCCATATACCATTTCCAGCTGAGTGGGGGTGACAAGAGCATGGTGGCACTAGTTGGGGCCAGTTGGTCAACCCTGGTTCAGGTTTTGCCGCCCCAGGTTGGTTGGGTGAGCATTGTGCTACCCACAGGTAAAATTTCCATTTTTAATTTGTTAATTCGTGTGTTGCTAGCTGATTTGTATTGTTGAATAATTGTCTCAAGTTTCTCTAAGTCCTCTGAGCTTGCAATTCCTATGACTGCATCATTGTCGTATGCCAAAGCTTTTAGTGGTGGCTGCCTGCACATGCTGATGCCTTCCAATTCTGCCTCCACTGCCCACAACACTGGGTCAAAAGCCATGTTGTACAACAGGGGCTCAGCGGGTCCACTTGCCTCACCCCACAGTGAGGTGAGATTTTGGCTAACTGGAATCTGGAGCCTAGAACTGACATGTTTATCAAAGTCATTTGCTTCATCGCCCAGTCATTGAATTTTTGTGACAGGTGTGCTCTCTTCATGCAAAGTGTAGGTACAACCAGTCTACCCTGTCATAAGCTTTCTGTTGGTCTAGGAATAATAAGGCTCCACTAGAGTTCGACTGGGTAACATTGGCGAAAGTGTGGATGTTGTCCCAGATGCTCCTTCCAGGGACAAATCCATGTTAGTTAGTCAAGATCATGTTCCTCCCAATAAAACCCAAATGACGTGCCAGGATTTTTGAAAGCAGTTTGGTGTCAGAAATAATCAGTGAGATTGGTCACCAGTTGTCAAGGGAATGTGTGGAACCTTTCTTGTTTGGAGAACAAGCAGGGCCTCATCCCCTCCAGGAATCAGCTTGGTCTCATCCAAGCGTCTGTTGAGCACAGCAAGGAGGATGTGGCTGAGGAGGTCTTGAAATTTCACGATTAGTTTGTACAGAATCCCATCAGGTTCTGGACTCTTCCGCTGGGGGAAGGCTCTTGATCGCCACGTTGAGCTCCTCCTTCATTATTGGCGCTGTGAGGGCCGATGTGTCCAGGGTCAAGGGTGGCTCCACCCTCAAAAGGAAGGACTCAATGTCCTGAGGTAAAGCACTCTTGTTCAAATATAACTTTGTGTAGTATTCATGGGCTATGTCCACTAGCACCCCTGAGGAGCGTGCTATAGTGCCACCTTGCGTGGGTCAGAGCGTCACATCAGGTCCAGAATTTCCAGGCGGTGAACTGGCGCATGAAGAATCTGGATGATTTTTCACCCTTGGCCACCAGTTTTGCTCCGGCCTGTAATGCGAGCCATTCCTGTGCTTGCTTGCTGAAGCCTTGGATCTCGAGGGTTAGCCAAACCCATTCCCTTATCCAATTGATGCTATGGCTCTTGGGGGGGCATTCCTCTCGAGATGTGCTCATTGGTTGATCGCCCTTTGAAGAGCTGATGCCTTTTGTGCCTCCTGGAGGATGTATATTTTGCAGTGGTGACCATCTCAGCTTTCAGGCATCCCCAGGTCTGAATTGAGTCTTCGCTGAGGGGTCCCTCATATCACTGGGCAGGGTTCATACTGCTAACCAGTGGGCGAAGTCAGCGTTGCTCACAATTTGTGGGTAATTTTTCCCATTTTAGGCGTGGTTGTGCCTGCAACTCTGAACTCAAGTTAATCCTTACCAGCTAATGGTCTGAGTGGGTGACACTAACTGTCCAAAAGTTTTCTAGAATACGCTTAAGGGTCGCCAGGATGCAGATTAGGTCAATATGTGTCATAGAGAGCAGCTCATCCTCTCTGACACGTGGCCTCATCATGTGCTCAAGGGTTGGCACATCCTTTGGGCGTGCATCAAGGACCCCCAATGCGGCCATGCGTGATGCAAGTTCCTGGATTCGCGGGGATGATCAATGTCTGGGTGCCATCTGTCTGTCACCCTTGTAAGCCAATAGTTTATATTCCCTAGGAGGAAACTGTTTTCTGAAAGAGGTAAATTGGCCACCTCTTCAAATAAGTTGGCGCAGTCGCTAGGGATGTTGGGGGCATAGGTATTGACTAGGGTGTACTGATTTCCCTGCCAGGTGATTGCGATGGCCAGGACTCTCCCTCCTAGGTGATCATTCGAGGATGTGATGGTGATGCCCCTGCCTGGTTTGATCATGAACCCACAGAATGTGGACCAAGTTGAGAATTTGGGAGGAGCATCTGGGTCCACTTGGGCTCCTCCCCCTCGGGCAGTGACTCTCTTGGATTGCCAGGATGTCAGCTGAAGGGTTTCGCAGGTGCTGAATTTTCTTGGCCTGGGACGTGGCGGCCTTCAGCCCTGAAATATTGAATGTCCCTATTGTGATTGGATTGCCCAATCTGCCTGATTCGCCTTAATCTGATAGTTCTGGGCCATTTGACCCAGTTTATCACGATTCAGGAAATTTGAGCTTCGAGTACCCATTTGGGAGCTCTGCGTTACTGAGCTGAGCCAAGCTGAGGCAGCGCTCACTATATCAGTAGCGGGACCATCTTGAAATTTTTTGTAACCCTTGTTCTGAGAGTTTTTTGTTGAGACTCCAAATAGGTGACTGGAGTTGTGAATTCTTGCCTGAACCAGCACCAGTTCATTTCCCACTCCCGTGGGCTGCGTTTTTCACTGTGTCTCCTCCTGCATCTTCTGGTTTGCTGTCCCCTCCATTGACTCCTTGGGGGTTATTCTCAGAATCTCAAAATGGTTTGTGTTTTCAACATTATTGGTTTCCAGAATCTGATTTGCTTTTTAGCTTCCTTGGCCCTTACTCTGGCCTCTATTCATCTCTTCACTTTCTCCTCTGCTTTGCGTTGCTTGGCGGTGACTGGTTTGACAATCTAGTACTCGCCATGTTCCCCCAGTTAAATGGGGTTGTTGCCACCTGAAGTTTACTGAAATTTTCATCAGTTTCGTCCATTTCTTCAGTGTCCTCCTCCTCCTTCTGCTTGCCTACAGCAGGGCATTCATGGGCCCAATGCCCAAGCGCCTGGAAGTGCTGGCAGATGGGAGGAGCCATCTATGGGGTAACTTTGAAAGGGTCAGATGCTTGTCCCTCTGGCAAGATGAACTATGTGATGCAAGGGATAAGGTTGGGATAAGCTTTTACTTTGGGCTTGGGGTCAATGACCACAATCGCCTTCCCACTGCAGAGTTCTAGCATGGAGTGGAAGCGCTGCAGCTCAAACTTCTTCACTCTTACATACTTCTCAAGGCCTTTGATTAGCTCTGCTTTGATGAAGTCGCGGGGGAGATTAGTTGAGAGATCTTCAAAGGAGAAGAAGAGGTCGTTCTTTTTTTCCAGCGGGGGCAATGTACCTTTATGTGGATGGTTACACCTTTGATGGTCACTTCAATGATGACCTTTGCCGCGGCGTCCACCTGATCCGCTGTGGTGAAGCCAATATCTACATATTCTTGACATGAATTTTTGTTTAATAAAAATGGTGTTTTTGTAATAAAATTTCTTTTGTCAATTATCGCCAACAAGATCTCCAGGTGTTTGACCCTGAAGTCCACTCTAACCCATTGTTTAACAGGGAAGGAGGAGAGTGAGTGGCAGATATTATTGTAGAGCATATGCTGGTGTTGCATTTTCAAGTACCCTTTAATATGGACTTAAATCTGTCATTTGGTCTGGTTCATGTGGCTGGCCAGAAGCTCCTTGTGGGAGCGTTTGATGCACATGAGGATCACCATAATGGTGGAATTACCACCCTTTGCGATGTTCACCCAGGACTTCTGATTGGAGTTGTGCATCTTTTCCTTCTTTACTGATTATTGAATGTTCTAGTTCAACTTGAATCTTCCTTCACTCTATAAAAATGACGCTTAGGAGAAAGAAAAGCAATAATAATAAGAATAATAAATAAAAATATGACCTACCTCAAATAATTAAAGTAAATTCATGGAAAGGTATAGATTTAATCTAAGCTTATTGATCCTGATTTGGTCCTAATTATAAACATTCTATTTAAATTTCTAATAATAATAAATATAATCTGATTAATTCTTTAGTTTGCACTTGAGGATGGGGAGAGGATCCAACTCCAGATTCATTGGCAATTGGGGCGAAATTTAAGGCTGTGCACTTGGTTTACTCTATTGGCAATTCAGTCCAAAGTTAACAAATGATGGAGATCAATGGAGGCTAATTGGGAATATTAGGGCTTATGTTTGAGTCAAGTGGGGGAAGTGTCAGATTCTAGTGGTTGACCCAAAAATAAACCCTTTGACAACCAACAAATCAGGCAAATTATCCTCCCAAAACTCAAGCTAATACTCTAATTCTCAACTAAGAGCCAATTGCTATTATATGGCTTAGGGCAATAATTTCAATGTCATCCAAATTTAAAATCTTTTATCAAAATCTCAAAGCAAATATCCCCGCACATTCAGGCCAATCATACATGCAACAAAACTTGCATTTGGTTCCAACTAATTAGAAGAATATCAACTAGTCAGCTTAAGAAATTGTCTGGGGATCAACCTGAAGATAATGTCTAAAAATCCCACGGACAAATAGACATCAGTAAATCACAATCAATTTTCCGCCATATGCAAAATTTGTATAATGATTCTCACAATTGGCATGATAGCACTTGCACATGGACCGCCCAAATGGGAGTACCTAGTGCTATCGAGAGAGTCCTGCTGAGGACCATCTAGTACTAAAAAAAAAGAGAGGCCTGCTGAAGTCCCTATTAGGGGTGCATCATTAACTTAATTGATGCTAAATTTCCCAGAATTCACATTTCATCAGCAGTATGATGAAACTTAAATTGAGATGATCCTAGGACAATTTTGCATGTTTGTATTGCGATTTTTGCAACTGAAATCATCCCAAATATGAGAGTATTTTGCCACCAATAATCATAGCAATAGGTCATAGTTGTATCAATTCAAGAGCTGAACTGAGGTGGAAAATAATATGTGGAGATTGTGTGCTCAATATGTGGCCAGAAGATGCCCTAGAGGTATAAATACCAGCGCCTAGCCTAATGATTAATCATCAAATAATAACATATAATAAAGATAAGTTTCTTATTTCTCTTTGCCTGGTTTTTATATCAGTCTTTTATGAAGTGTGTTGACAAGCTGTAATTGACAATTTAAAGCTTGTACCTTTGCCTGCCTCAGTAGAAGTTCTTGAACACAAAGGGAAAATTGAACGCAAGATCAACCAGAAGAGTTGAAATTATTTAAATATGTCTAGTGAGCTTTCTAACAAGAAAAATACTGCAAGACACTGGCTAAATTGAGGATCATTAGGCCAAACTTTAACCCAATTAAGCGTTCAGGATCAAATTTATCAAGCAACTAATCCTTGAAATTCAACATCAACCATCAACTCAATGTGGAGCATTTTGGGGGGAAGGTTGTAGCAAATTAACAAACTTCACACCATAGTGGTGTCCACTGGTTACTGGTGTGAGTGATTGGAATTGGGGTTCCCCAAAATACCAGGGCCACATTCAATGTGTTGCATTGGATTCACAGATGAAACTTAAATTGAGTTACACCCAATAGGTGTAGAAGTAATAAAACTGGCATGTTCCATAAACTCCTGTACTAATTCATTGATGGCTTTATCTTAATATGGATTCAATTTCCCATATTTAACCCAAAAGCTTAAAAGCATGTTGCTCCAGAGGAGTATGAGGGAGCTTCAAGGCTCCACCTGGGAATATGCAAAGTGAAGGTCAAGGTTCTTTGGAGGAACAAATTGTCCCAAGATTGATAAAATTAATGACTAAGAAAAAAATCATTTTCCCACTAGATTGAAAGTGCTAGGGGATTTCTGCCACTGCCCCACACTGGAGAAGCTAGAGGGAATTTGAGGACATTGAGTTTGAACCAGGTGTCAGGAGTGTAAAGTTGGTTTTTCTTTTCTTCTAGAAAATTGTTCAGAAAAATGAAACCCGGGGGAGAAAAGTTGATTTCATGGTTTGATCTTAATGTTGAAGAGGATAATTGCAACGCTCCTTATAGACATCCAAGTGGTCTTTAAAGGTTTTACTAAAGAAGTTTTCTTATCTAAATAAACCAACAAGCAGAAATTTAAATCATTAAGAAGGCTTCCATGGAACTTTGAAAATTTAGAGGCGCGTTGCATAGCCCCTGTAGCATTCTTGTCATCTGGTAAAACCTTGATCAGTTTTAATAACGATTTTTTTGTCCTAATATGGCAAGTAAATTTTTCATCATCTTAAATAAGAACTGTTGAGAAACACTTAACTATAGGGATTAATTCCTTGACCTATGGAAAAAAACCTCCCAGAAACCCAATTCCAATATGTACAATAAAGGTATCAATAATCTAGCCAGTCAGAAGCAATATATAGTTTAATCTAACATAGCCATTGATCAAAATGTTTTACAAAAAAAGCCTATTTTATAGACTTCAAAAAACTCAAAGTCCTTAGATGATACCATTATATACCCCCTACCTGCTCAAATAATTTGACATCCAGTAGCATGACGTCAGAGGATGCACAAGTATAAATATAGGCCCCCTAGACTATGCTCATGATGTTGCAGAACACACCTCAGAGGAACACTTTTCGTACTCTTGAGTTTAATTGACAATGATGGGAGAAATACTATGCCCTGTCCAAATAGAGTTTCTCCATCTGTACAAAGTTTATAAAAGCAAATATTATTAAAATGGGAAGCAAAGTAATTTTACAAATTTCATTAATCGAGACTACTGATGTAACCATGCATACTCATTAGCCACAAGAATCATGAGAACACCAGGGTCATTCAGAGCAGCCTTCACACATTTAAAAGTAGGCCAGAGATCCATAAACTTTAAAAAGAAACCCAGAAGATCTCAGATGGTCAAATAATTGGACATTTAAACACTTAAATTCTAAAATAATATATACCTTTGATGATAATATTGATAAAACAGCATTTTTCACAGATCTTCCCTTCTTATTGTCATTTTTATTTGGTGCAAATAAGCCAATTATAGTTTTATTAAAAAGCCTCATACTTAGTCTTCCTGTCATCTACAAAGGTTGAGAGAGTTTTGGTTTGCTTAGGAAAATCCCATTTTAAGTTTAATTAAAAAGGCTTTACCATGGTTGAACACACTTGAAAACACGATAGAAAAGTATCAGTTACAAAAGAAACAGAACCTCTAAATCATCTAATGGTGCACCATGTAAACAAATAAATGATTTATAGAAATGTCTATCCAAATTCTTAAAATTGGATGATAAGCCCTAAATAGCTATGGCGGAATGGGGGAGATTGGCCAAACCAATTAGTATAAATAATATTTGTGAGGTAGCCTTAAAATAAGATGATAGGGTGATACCAAGCTTTGGATGAATAACTATTGAATTGCCTCCAAATTAGGCAATAAGGTGATGTTGACATATGATGGATATTTAGTGGAACACCTTGAACTAATGGTATTGTGAATCAATAGATAGTAGACTCTGCCAGAACTAATGAGAATATGGAAGAAACGAATAGTCTAAGCAAAAGTGTCAGTAATGACCAAAGTCACTGACATATAAGTGAGATACAAATTTGGAAACAGGAGTATTGTTGGTATGAAGAGAGCGTGGAGAAGACACATTTCAATATTTATATTATAATAAATAAAGTAGTATGGGTGAAGCTGTGGCTTCAAATTTTATTAAAGTTTTTATCATTTGTTTTGGGGACTGGCAATCTCCACGTTGTCTGTTTGTTGCTCAGTGGGATCGACCCTGTGCAAAGAACTTATGGCATATCTCCATAATTTTGTTGATATAATAAGAGTGGTGCTCACTACAGGGGTCCAATTGATCAACACCAAAAATAGAAATAAATATAAAACCCCAGGCGTCACCTATGTCACATCAGGCCTGCACTGATGGGGAATCCTTCTGTCACAATGTGCCAACCAAATCTGTGGAAATTAAACTTTCCTTGGACACTGTGCTCAAAAGGCAGGTTGAGTTTCTTCTGGAGGTTTGTATTGATAAGCTGCCTCCATTTAATCATGATAAGATATCCTTGAATTCTTTAAGTAATTTAGTTTGTGGAAGAAAGAGCCTCATATTGTTGTAAAGCAAAACTGTTAACATCCACCTTAGATGTTGAAATTTTCAACCAAGTCACCTGTATCCTCCAAACAGTTCCATCACCTACCAAGAAGTGAAGGATATTGTACTGCAGTTGTTCAGAGGAACTGCAAAGATGTCACAGGGAAGGCTGAGTTCTTGACCATCAGGGTTCAGTGTGATGAGACCCTCACCGCGTTTGCTGATCAATTCATGGCAGAAGCCCACGTGTTAATCAGGGAAGGGACTTTATCTGAATGTGATGTGTGCTTTGCAATGACCTTCACAATGAAGTCATACCATGAGCTTTACAACATCATGACTCCAATTTTAGAGGATGACGTACCCCTGCTCAAAGCTGTTCAGTTTTTGCGCCAACTATCTGCTACATTCCCTCCACCTAATACATAGAAGAAACATACTGCCATCCTCGATGGACCTTATTTAGGTAATTATCCTGTCCTGTTCAAATTACGCCTAGTAACCCCCAGCCTTACTATTATGCGCCTCGCCCTTAGCCAATTTATCTCCAGCAGTTCAACTTCCACCCCAGACCTGCTTATCAGTAATAGCCCAACTACTGACCTGGGCCTAATTTCGTCAGCCATCAGCAATCATCTTATTGACCTTTCCCTGGTTACACCAATCACCCACAATCAATTTTATCAGCCTGGCTCATCTTAAAAAACTAAGGACGCAGAACCTATGAGGTGGTTTGTTTTGAATGCAGTTACCCTGGTCACCTTGCCCAAAGTTGCCCCACTCATCAGGTCCACCTTGTACAGCAGGATCAATGCTACCAGGGAAAAGAGGGAGTGGAGTAGAGATGGGACTATCTATCTCTGCTCCACAACCCCAAACGTCCCACCTGAACCTATTGTAGTTTATTTTGTGGAAGTGCCTCAGTATGAAGATGGGTTTTTATAACAGCAGCTGGTTGGAGGGGTAGATGTGCTAATACAAGTGCAAACCAAGGCCACAGAGGAATAAGGACCTCAGGGGCAGCCAAAACCATATGCCTGTCAAATGTTTGAACAAATTTCTGCAGAAGAGCCAAGATCAGCTGCAGAAGCACCTTCGCTGATAGGAGTAAACATCACCTTCCCAGTGGACACTATTGCTAATGAATACCCTAAAGTTGGCAAAGGGATTATAAACTTCCTGGGAAAGAGAGATCTTTTAATGTCCACGGTTTAAACCGTCAAACATTTTATTATTCTGAATGTACATACCATGACATTTTTGTAGCAAACAAATGCATCCGTGCTATAATAGATACAGGCGCCCCACTCAACATAGTATCTACTAAGTTGGTGGCAAAGTTGACGTTGAAGCATGATGTAGAACATCGCATGGTGTATGGAACTGAGGCGTTGAAATTTTGGTCTCTAAAGGAGCGTACAGTGCGCTACCTTTGCAGTTTGGGTCAATTGTTGTAGCCTCAGCAATAGTGTTGCCAAAAAATCATTATGGTCTATTAATTAGAACCTCTTCTATGCAACACTATGGTGCTGTCGTTGAAATGACAGATGAGATGTTCAAACTTTTGGGACAACGAAACTCTCTCTAGTTTACCTCCAGAGGAGTGCCAAATGATATGTGCATATGGGACATATCAACCTCTGCATATAGTAAGGGGGTGGTTCCCATTTGCTACCATCAATTAAAGAATAAGCCTTGGGCCCTTCCCCAGAAGATATATGAATATCAAGGACTGCCTCTCAGAGTGGCTGGTCCTATATCTATCCCCTCTGGACACCAAGACATAGTAAACTCCAAGTTAGAGGTGAAAGTACCAGCTGGACTCTAGGGCGAGGTCATTGGGCTTTATCAGCAATCGCAGCTTAATCCCCATGTGGCTCCAGGCATTATACTACTGGGACACAGAGAGATCAAGGTTTTACTAGAAAATCTGAGAAAAGAACCACTACAGATCCTCTAACATCAAATAGTGGTGTATTTACACTTGACCCCAGTTGAGGAGGTCCTTCAAGTTCACAAGTTTGGGCCACTGATGAATTTGGTCTAACAATAGAACCACAGCCTGATGTAATGACTGTGGTACCACACATGAATCAATGGGATTATTGGAAGCACAGGAGGATCAAGCAATAGCTTTATTGCAAAAATATAAGGAGATTTTTGCTGTTGACAACCATGTTTAGGGTGCTCTTGTGGGGTGGTCCATCAGTTGGACACTGAAGATCATCCTCCCATCAGGTCATGGCTGATTCACTGATTGAGGGAAGCTGAGGAAGTAGTAAAAGAAGATCAAAAAGCTACTAGAGCAAGTGATGCTTTAACCTTCAAAGAGTCCGTGGGCTTCGCCCCTCCTAATTGTAAAAAAGAATGATGGTACCAATCATGTGGCAATAAACTACTGGAAGCTCAACAGTATCACTAAGAAGGACTTGTATCCCTTGATTCAGATTGACAATGATTTGGATCGGTTAGAGTGCTTGTTACTTCTTGGCAATGGATTTGACTTTGGGCTATTGGCAAATCGAGTTGCTTGCAGTGGAACAGAAGAAATGCGCCATTATCACGTCCAAGGGGCTTTTCTAACTGACCTGTATGCTTCAAGGGCTGTGTAACGCCCCAGCCACATTCCAACGGGCAAGGATACCATCCTTAGCGACTTAAAGCTGTCATGCATTCTCAAATACCTTGACGATATCTTTGTTTTTTCATGTACATTTTCTGAGTACCTTACCCATCTGGAGGAGGTATTCCACCAGCTTGCAGAGGCCAACCTCAAGATTAAGGCCCGAAAATGTCACCTCTTTAAGAACCAACTAACGTACCTTGGTTTGTGGTAGATGCAAAAGAGCTGAAACATCAACTGGCCAAGGTGGAAGCTATTCAAAAAATGACTCAGCCAACCAGTAAGTGGGACATACAAGTATTCTTGGGGATGGTTGGCTACTACCTACGCTTTATACCAAATTTCAGTTCTATTTGGGGACCGCTATTTGAGCTTTTAAGAAAAAAATGCAGTGTTCAAATGGACGGAACGCCATCAACGCTCCTTTGATACACTTTGGACAGCATTAGTCAATGCGCCTGTGCTACGCTACCCAAATTTTGATAAGAGAATATATTGTACAAAATGATGTGTTCCTTTCCGCCATTGGGGCGGTTCTATCCCACCAAGATGACGAAGAGGAGGAGCACCCAGTTGCATACTGCAGTCATAGCTTGAAATGTCATTTTATTTAACTGAGGCAAGCTGACCAGGGGATGGGCATTACCGAGTATGTGTGGAAAACGAAGTCAGATAAAATTGGGCACCCCAGGGTACTCAGGTTACCCCTGTTGCCACCGGGACTGCCAGGTATGGAGGGAATGGTGTGCTACTCTGAGGGGGTTTCCCCCACTATGGAGCAGGTGTGAAAGAAGGGTTCTGTGTGGAGGAACCAGAGTGGGAACCACGATTCTATGAGCGCCTGTTGCCTTGGCCTCATATATCCATAGAGCCAGGCTTGTAAGTGCTCCAATAAGTGGACGTGGAACCTGTTAATAACCCCATGGATGGTTGGTACCGTGCCCTTGAACGCATCTAAGGCAATGGTGTGGATTGTCCACATTGCAATGTGTATCATTAGGGAGCGGATGGTAGATGGTATTGGTGACTCAATCTGGAGCGCGAGGAGGCTCTTTGATATAGGAAATTCCTGCTCGTTTTGGAGCTTAAGCAGGCGCGCGACTTCCTGCCATATGGCTTTGGTTAGGGGCATGTTTTTAGGCGGTGATGTAGGGAGCCCTCCCCTCCACATACTGCGCAGGTTGCATGGAGAAAATTGGAGCGGTCCGCCATCCTATAGGTCTTCTCAAACAGCGCCAGGCGTTGGCTCTTACCCTCGGCTGTAGGAGTGGGTGGTTCATCATTCTCCACGCTGCCTTCTGTGTGGTTAAGTCATAGGGGATGTCCAACGCATCTAGGTATTCGATTCTAGCAATAGTTGGAGTAATAGCAAGCATGTCTCTCTGGGGGTGATTTTCTGGATTTCTTAATTTGAAGTGGGGGCTGGGTCATCCCCTTCCCTGCACAGTGCCAGTGTTCTCTATGGTCCATCCCATGTGGCGGATGGTTCAAAGGATGTGTTTGAAGTGAGGTGGGGTTCCATGCAGGCCCGTTGTGGTAGGGTGTTTAACAAGGTATGATAGTAGTCTGGGTGGGCTATGTGGGTTGGTTAATTTGAGCGCCTGTGCGAAGTTAGTCCTCTCTTCCCTGGACCAGTGTTATTGCAGGAGGTCTGAAACAAGGACTTCCTTTATCCAGGTACCCAGTATGTGGTTGGCGTGGCTCTCAAAATCTATTAGCTCCATACCTCCGCTTGAGCATGGGTCAAAGAGTGTTTCCATCCGTATGGGAGGATGGGATCCAGGCCACAGCCAGCCCTGGATGAGCGCGCGGATTGAAGTTATAAAGGTGGGTGAGAAGGCGATCGTGTGGGCAGGGTACCATAGTATTGGGAGGATGAGTGAGTTAGCAACTGCTACACGCCCCGTTAGTCCTGGGGATCTTCCCTTGAGGGAGGCGACGCGGTTGGATACCCGCTGTAGTAGGTTTTTTTCCATAGTCTCATTGGCATATCCCCCTGTTTCTAGCCATATCCCAAGGTGGCGGACAGGAGTGGTGGTGGGAGGTGATGCAAAGGGTAAGATGAGTGGGTTTTTCCTTTGTATGGGGGTATGAGGTTCTGGTGTTGTAGCCCAGTTGTTAGTATACTTGCCTAAGAGAATGATTTCTGTTTTCCTTTTATTGAGCGATGCGTTGCTCACCATGAAGTATTCCTCTAGGGTGCGTTCCAGCTGTTGGGCATCATTGTTGTTAGCTATACCTGCCATGCAGTCATCCGCGAAGGCCAGTATCTTGACTGTTGGCTGGCCTTGTGCAGTTATGCTTGTGAGGAGTGAGCCAGTTACGCGGAGGAGTTAATCAAAACTAAAATTATACAGTAGTGGGCTGAGGGGGTCCCCTTGTTTGAGCCCTCTGTGTGGTGTGATCTTGTTAGTTAGGAAGCCAGGGCCGCATACAGCCATGGTTGCAGATTCTGTGAGGAGCATCGCCCAGTTTATGAATCTGGGTGGGAGTTTGAAAGAGTGTAGGCATTCCTTTAGGTATGGCCAACTAACGCGGTCATATGCCTTTTCCTGGTCTAAGAAGATCAGGGCTCCAGTTGCTTTGGACTGACATATGTTTGCAACAGGGTGTATGTTGTTACAGATTGAGCGCCCTGGTATAAACCCAAACTGGTTGGGTGACAGGACGTTAGAGGCTATTGCACCTAATCTGGCTGCTAAAATTTTTGTTAAAATTTTTGTATAAGTATTATAAAGTGCGATTGGACGCCAGTTGGCCAGGTCCAGTTTGTCACCCTTCCTATACATAGTTATGACATATGATTCCTGGCCACCAGGTGGGAGGCGTGTTTCCAACAAGCACTGGTTCATAGACGCCAATAGGAGGGGGGCAATTTGCTGAAAATACTTTTTGTAAAATTCGTAGGGTATCCCATCAGGCCCTGGGCATTTCCTACGTGGTGCACCGCAGATTGTATCCCAAAGCCCCTCCTGTGTTATTAGATTTAGTATATTGTAGTCTGGCGGTGTGCTTTGTATTCCAGCGATATTTATTAATTCTTTGATTTTTTGAGGGTCTGTTGGCGTACTGTGGTATAATATGGTGTATTAAAGGTGTACTTCCACCTTGACCTCCTCAGGGTCAGTTGCCATGGTGCCGTCGGTCTTGCGGACCTGTGTGCATGTGGGCTGGTTGCCGCGGGAGTGGAATTGGTGGAAGAAATATGTCAAGCATGTTTCGCCTTCCTTTATGAACTTACTTTTCTTCGATACTTTGTTCTGTGTTGGTGCTTGAAGATGAGGGTGTTTGGGCGGGCGGATATTTCCACCCATTTGCATCCCCAGTTGGGGCTATAACTGGATCTCAGGGTGTTTAGCTTGAGGTGGTCCAGTTCCGCTAAGGTACGCCTGATTGTGGATGTGTCGGCAATGTACTTATGTGATGCGAGATGTCAGGTTTTGTTGATTAGTTCCTTTTTGAAATTTTCCCAGGTTATGATGGGATCTGAAATGAATGGGGCTGTAAATTCTGGGTTTGTGGCCTCATGTTTGGCCCAGTCAGATACTTTGGGTAATTTTATGTTTTCTGGGTGTAGCTTTCTCCAGGGTAACACCTGTGCGTGGGTTTGGGTTGGTGATAGCTGCACTGAAACAAGTCGGTGGTCAGAAAAATTGACTTTTTTTGTTGTAAATTTGGAGATTCTTGATCATTAGGATTGTGGAACAAGGATGTGATTGATGCGGCTCAATGATATGAGTGCTCCCTCACATATGTTGGGCCGTGTCATGTTGGGAAGGAGTGGTGATCTGGGGATAGGGCATCCTGTAGGCCAAGGGATGCCTTCATTGTGCGGAATTTAATGTGCCCCGGTGGGTATCCCCCTAGGGTTAGGCCATCAGTCCATGTCAGGGTTATCCCAGCAGATAAAGTCACCCAACAGGATGGTATCTGGTGGGAGGGTGAGTGTGGAACGGTTTCAAGAAATTGTTTTCTCTTGGCTGTGGTGCACAGTGCATAGATGCATGCTATTGAGATTGTTTCCTCTTGGCATGTGATCATTGCTATCTGGGACACAGCCATGAAGGTATGACGAAAAAGTTTGTAATTTTTATTTTTTGTTATTTTGGATGATCACCCCACAGTGAGACGTCCATACTGATTATGATGGTGAGACCCTGGCTGACCAGGATCCTTCTTCCCCTTGTAGGCAGTGGGTTTCTTGGATGGCCAAGATGTTTACAAGGGGTTTTTGCAGGAAGTTCAGCTTTTTGGCTTGGGACGTTTGAGCCATGGCTCCCGCGATGTTTAGCATCCCTATTGGCACTGAGGTGCCTGCAGCACCTCAGGAGCGGTTGGGAGGGCCCTCTGGCCCTAACCAACCACAGCTCATTTTGGCCTTGCTCCGCGTTTGTACTCCAACTCTCTCAGTGACAATGTCAGTTCCCTTGATCTGACCCTATTTTTGTGGGAATTGCAGTTTTTGAAATTTGCATTATCTTTTCCTGCACGTGTCTCAGGATGGTTCAATGTGGGGTGCTGATTGGATTCTGTAATTCTAGGGTTTAAATTTAGAGAATTGTGCACCACATTTTCGCCCATATTGCATCTGAATTGTTCTTCAAAGTGTGCATGATTGATGTCACTTGGTGACTCAGTTGAGTTTCTGTGAAAATTTTTAACCTGGGCATATTGTTCTGATTAGTTGCTTGGTGTATATCTGAAATGTCCTCTTGAATTTGTCTGGGGTCAATGGATGATTCCGCCTGCGCTGCTGCCTTGGCCGCTGCCCGCTTGCGGGCTTTTTGTGCCACTTTGCATTGTTTATGTGTAACTGGGTCCACAATGGAGTAAAGTCCATCTTCGCCCCAGCGGAATGGATGGTGGCCGTTGGTCATTCTGCGAAGTTTTTGTTACTCTCCTCCATGGCTTCCTCACAGTAGTTTGCTTCCATTAAGCCCTTCTTAATGGGGCATGCATGTTCCTTGTGTCCTAATGAACTGCAGTGGTTGCATATAGGCGGTGCGCGTTCCAGTGTGATTCAGAATGCAGATGACTGTCCCCCATCCACAAAGTGAAAATATGCTGTGCAGGGGATTCTTGATTAGTCATCTTCCACTTTAAGGAATGGGTTGATCATGGCGATAGCTTTGCCTGTGCACAGGGTTGGCATCAGGCAAAATTGTTGTAATTTTGGTTGCATAATTTTTCCATAGGCTATGAGCCCTTTGTGGAGCTCCTCCTTAATTACCTTATGGGGAAGGTTGGTAGGGAGCGAGTCAAAGAATATGAACAAAGTTTTTGCTTTGTTCCATCTGGTGCAAGTGGTGCGCACTATTCTTTTGCCATTGGGAAGGGTAATTTCAACGCAGACTTTTGCTGCGGCATCTGCTTCTTCAGCTATTTTGAAACCAATATCAATCCAGCTATGGCCCATGTTGTTGGTGGAGACATATACCGCATGGGGGAAAAGGGGGCTGTGCCTTGCATGTTTTCTCCCACAGGGTCAGAGACTCATCCCCAAGGAAGAGTCAGAGCCCATGTTCCACCTTTGAAAGGGATTGGTTACATTGGATGTACATGTATTGATCTTGTTTTATAGTAAATACCATAAACCTGGATGGTGTCTGAGTTTGTGATTTCTTGGTGGCTTAAGTTCCTGGTCCCCCTCCAGGGCGTTTCTTTCCCTTGGGTGCACAGTTTTGCGCACCTCTTGATGCGACTCTGGCCCAGGTTGTATTAGATTTATAAAAATCGCCCATCTCTCCTGTGTGATTATCAAAAATTGCTGTTCAAATCAAATTGTAGTAACTAAAGTGATTGTTACGGGAAAAAAGCCATAGCTTGAACTGTCATGAACGCAGATAAACCATGTCTGAGTGAGAGTGCTTAGTGGTGATCTACGCTTATAAGCAATTCAGGGTATATTTGCATGGAACAAAGTTAAAGTTGTAATGGATCATGCCTTGTTACGCTGGTTGCAGAATCACAGAGAGCCTGAAAGGCGTCTAGCCTGATGGGCTCTCAAACTGCAGGTTTACAATTTTGAGATCATTCACTGACCTGGAGTCAAACACCAAAATGCAGACTGCTTTCTTGAGATTACCAACAATTACAGTTATGGCAGATCTCAGTGATGTATTGTACAACAAAATGCTCAGCAACAGGTTTGATGATGAACTGCCGCAAGTGTTAAAGGCGTTAAATGAGGTGCGAGCCAAAATCTCCAGTGGAACGGTGAGCTGTATAAACAGACTGGAGACTCTACAGTGAACTTCCCACGACCCTCAGCACGGCCAAACGTTATTATGAGCACGCATAGGGCAGTCAGACATGGTGGAGTGTGCAAGATGTTGGAAATGTTGCAGCCTAAGTATTATTGGGAAAGCATGAACTTTGACTCGCTTGAGACAATTTTCTGCAGCCACCAGTGCCAGGTGAAAAACTGTTCCATAAGTTTTCATATTATTCGGCAGAACTTCATTTTGCTTGGAATACAGTTTCTATTGATGTTGTGGGGCCCCTGTTGACTGGAGAAAACCATTCCAAATACATTATGGTGGCTATTGAGCACTTGACTAAGTGGGTAGAAGTATGGGCGATCTGGGATTTGGGGGCGGTCATAGTAGTTAAGCTCATCATGAAATGCATAATTAAGCGCCATGGCTGCCATCAGTTCATCCTTACTGACAATGGACAAACTTCACCTCATACATCCTCCTGAAGCTAAACTAGCTGAGGGCCATCCGCAGAGGTTCTAATGACTCTATATATACCCTTGGTCTAATGGTATGGTTGAGCGAGTTAATGGAACTTTGGTGAAAATACCTAAAAATTTGGCAAAGGATTGACCTTCTGATTAGAGCTCTCTCCTTTCCACCTCCATCTTTGCCTATAACTCTAGCTATCACGTGGCCATGAGGAAGAATCCCTTTCAACTACTATATGGATGGCACCCAGAATTAACAGCACTGCTCTATGCCTGTGTGGAAGATATCAGCGGAGTGGATCTGCAACGCTACTTGACCAACCTGGTGAACACTTTAATCAAACTGCAAACTGAAGCGTACTCTTTCAGCTTGGCCAAAAAGATTAAGAATCAGGCCACCAATCAGGTATGGCGTAGTGAGCTAGCTCAGTTCCAAGAAGGAGAGATGGTTTTGTTCCATGACCAGCACAGGTTTGGGCGGAAACACAAGTTGGCCAACATCTGGATTGGTCTACTTAAGATAATTGAAAAGATGGGCGTAGATGCTTACATTATCAAGGACCCTGAAAGTGGTCAGCTTATTAACCAAATGCATGCAAAGTTCCTTTAGGTATACAAACAATAGGAGACTTATCATCCATTCAAGGGGGAATAATGTTGAGATTCTATTATGACTGGATGATAAGCCCTAAGTAGCTACATCAGAATGGGGAGAATTGCATAAATGAGTATTATATATAATATTGGTGAGATCGCCTCAAAATAAGGTGATAGGGTGATACCAAGCTTTGAATGAATAATTATTGAATCAGCTCCAAATTAGGCAATTATGTGATGTCAACTTATAAAAAATATTTAGCGGACCGCCTCAAACTAAGGTGATTGTGAATTTAATGAATAGTAGACTCTGTCAGACCCGATGGAAATATGGCAGAAATGAATAGTCTGAGCAAAGGGGTCATTATTGACTGAAATCGCTGAAATATAAGCAAGATAAGAAGATGGAAACTGGCGGATTGTTTGTAGGAAGAGAGCGTGGAGCAGACACATTCCAATATTTATATTATAATAGATAAAGTAGTGTGGTTGAAGCTGTGGCTTCATATTTTATTAAAGTTTTTACCATTTATTTTAAAGACTGGTGATCTTTACATCATCCGTTTGTTGCTCAGTGAGATCAACCTGTGCAATAACCATACGGTGTATCTCCACAATATCGCCAAAATCATAACAATGGCTCACCCCTATCATCAACACCATCTGAGTGAGCGATCTACTTTGGAAATAACTGGTGATCACTAAAGCGGGCACCACTATGCAAATCTAAAAGAGTATACAGTGATACCATGGTAGTATATCATAAAAAAATTCCAGAAGATTTGACCTTGGAGAGTATGTTCATATAGGTCAACAAAATAAAACTGGATATGGCTATTTTGACTAATGAGCTAATAAGAATCAGACTATTACCAGAGCAAAAATGTTTAAGTAGTAATATATGACTCAGGTAAGCGATAAGTTAAAGTTTTTGGAGAATGAGAAAAAAACCATACAGAGCCTAAAATCAACTTCTAATAAGCTAGAAAGCTACTACATTAAGTTGAATTGTGAATCAGGACATTGACAAATTGCATATGTGACATTGACTACCTCTCAGAACGTTACCTGATTTGGGAGGACGCACTACTAGTATAAATACACCAGTGATGGTGGTACAGCCAACACGCTACATTAAATTTGGAGCAGATCCCAATTTCTGCCTACACTTCAAGACTAAGTTAACTCCTGGAAAGGGAACTACATATCACTTTCTTCTTTTTACATAAATAGCATGGACTGAGCCAATGACAAATAGAAAGCTTGAAATGTACAGGATGTATGAGACAAGAAGCACAAGAGGTTCTTGGAGCTACACGTTCCCCCATGACGCTTTGGATGAAGTTAAAGATATTCTTAATGCTGTGTTTGAAAGCGCACAGGATATATAAAATATGAAGTAAAAATTCATCACCATAAGAATGGAGAGGTTTGATCCATTTGTGGACTATAGAAAACTGGTTTTACTTTAGGGCACAATAGCTTTAGACAATTGGAGTCTAGAACTTAGTCACACCAAAGACTATATTACTTAGTTCTTTGAAATCACAACTACAACTTCTGAAGCACATGACTTTAGCTGTGGAACCCACTTTATCTCTGAAGGCCATAAAGGAGGCCTTGATTGACATTAAAGCCTTTTACAAGATGGATATATAACACCAGAACCATCAGAACTATAAGCAACGACGCCATAATAGAAAGGTGTTTATGTTTCTCAAAGCCACTATTTATAAGTCTAAGGATAAGGCTTACTCTCCAGTTAAACAGAAGTACCCAGATTCCGCCAAGTTCAAAAACAACTTTCTTAATGAGGATAAATAAGGAGAATTTGTCCTAAGCCGCTTGCATTGCTGATGCAAGATAAATCAAATACTAATAATTTAATCAAAAATTAGGGATTAATTTTATATGCTACAAACTTTTTTCCCATTGTGAAAAAGATTGCAACTGAATCAATTCAAGTCTTTTAGCTTTATAATCTGTATTGTGAATATGAGTGAACTCCTGAATCACAGTAAGGCTTGGTCAAGTGTAATAAAAGGCATAGAGTCATTATTTTCACCAGTCAAGGTTAAAAACCTCCCCAGAGAATCTGATGGACAAGCACAAAATAAAAAACCCGTGATAGATTACCAACCAGAAATTTTAGAATGTCAGGCCAAGTGTATAATATTTATAAATATGCCACATTCTCAACCTTTGTTTTCTGTGGAACATGGGCTTTTTATCCCTGGGGACAGATTCAATGGCCCTTTAGAAAATTTTTGAGATATTTTCGCCTATTCTTCCCGAGCGCCATTTATGTAGTGCCTCACTCTATGACCCATGGTTGGTTGGACCTTAGTTTAAAAACAGTGGATGATGCAAATGACGCTGCACAGGTGCACATGATGGCTGACCTCCCAGATAGTCAACAGGCGGTAGAAATGAAGCGCACATGCTGGACACAATCTAAACAAATTTTATCTATTTTGATTAATTCCCTATGAACGTGGCTCACAAAGTCGATGGGCAGCACCTCCATGCTGGGCTTGACAACTACAGAGAAATTAAATCATTTAAAATGCAACGCTTTTCACTTATGTCTATCCTTACTACAGGTAAGGCTATTTTAGATATTACCCCCTATGATGATATCACAGAGGATCTCACTAAAATCCCTAATTCCGCTACTCTTATGATTTATGGGAAGCAGTCTCAATTTTTCTAAGCAACAGTGGGTAACGCACCTCCTATTCGAACCTTCTGTCATGCTTTGGTCACAAAGTGCAACCTGCATTTAAAGAGGGCATAAAACCTAAAAGTATGTTTCTAAGGGATGGATAAAACATCTTCCACAATGAGTGCATAGTTGATACTTCTCTCGCCTTTAATTGAGGCAAAATAGGTTATTATATTAAGTTAAGCCTGTGTCCCTATAGGAACATAAAAAGCCAAACAGGAACATAAGGCAGCTGCCAAGGAGGCGGCATTGGTGGTGACATCCATCTCACCTGAACAGATTAAGGCTGACAAGGCGGAATTTTCTGACTCTGATCAATCCCAATCTGCCAGCCAATCAGATTTTTCCAACCAGCCCTCAGTCCATCCCTCAGGGCTTGGCACACCCATGCATGCAACCTGCATACCAACTGGAACTGAGTTTCCCAACCAATCCAAGTGAATCTAGTGAGCCTTCTAATGAAGCACCGCAAGTGCACTGTAACAGAAAACCTCATACGCCCAAAATATTAAAAAGCCAAACCTGCAATCTTAAAGGGTGTCAACTACACTCCTGTCCCTGAGCTTCATTATGGTACTCACAATAAGGACTCATCTGTGTCCAAAAGAGCAAAGAGGTAGATTGAGGCCCCCCAACGCTCCTGAGGTGCAATGAGCATCTCAGTAGTAATTTGGAAATTGAACATCAAAGGACTCAAGGCCTCTACGTCCCAGGCCAAGGGACTGAGTTTCTTGGAAAATTATCTGTGTGCAAGCTGGAAATACAGGAAATTCACTGTCTACAAGGTTATTAGGAAGCATGGGCACACTGCTCTTCCTTACTGTGTCATTTTTGTCACCGCATTTTGGGGTTTCGTACAGGAAAAAAGTAAATGTATATTTATCTTTTAAATTTCCTTTTTGAATAGCCTCATACTGGCTATTACATTCTCATGGTGTGACGAGGTACACACAATTGCTAGCGTTTATGCCCCAACCTGTACACAGATCCATTGAGTTTTGTTTCAGACGTGGCTACTCTTCTCCTTACCCTGATATCTTCATGGTGGTGATATGAACTGTTGGGTAAACCCAGCCACAGACTGGTGGCCTCCTACAGTTGATCACCTTCAGGGAAACGTTGAACTTCATATCCTGAAGGCTACCCTGGTCCTCCATTACACCATTCCCAAACGCTATCACCTTCTTCCTAAAATTTCTGACCCTCATGTATACAATGGGAAGGTGCTGTCTATGTCACGCAAAGACCCCATTTTTGCACTATTGGGTTTTCACTCCCAAAATTTGCACTTTCCCATCACTAAAACTAAGTTCTCCAACCATAGAATAAGTTTGATGTCTTTTACTCCTTTATGCCTGGTGGCACAGGCGCCAAGGTGGAGTAAGCTTCGCCCAGTTAATCTCGCTATTCATGAGTTTTCATACTAGGTTGAAACTACAACTTTGGCACAAAAGTTTATGGCTCCTTTCTGTGCCGATCCTAAGCCACATGGTCTGCTTTTAAGTCACACACAGTTTCCTAGGCTCGCAATATATCATCATAGCACTCCCATTCTGCCTTAGCGATCATTAGACATACTCTAGTGGAATTGGATCACCTGGAGAGCAATGTCCCAGTTGCAGATTACAGCCCTGCTTGAGGACGCATGTGGGCTGGAGTGTCCGCTCACTTGAACGCACTGGTAAGAGAACACCAACTTTAAATGAGTGTTCAATACAAAGTTAAAAATATTACAGTGGGCGAAACGTGCTCCAATTATATTGTTCCACTGGTTTTCTCTCTTAAACCAATATGGCCTATGCACAGGTTGGGTGTTTGTCAATTCTATTACAGAAACACCGGAAGAGGTGTCCACCCAAAATTAAAAGGTTTACTCCAAGCTGTACAGGTTTGAACCTGTTGTGCCTGCTGAAATCAACTCATGTCTTGATGGCACACAGAATGCACTGTCACTCAATACCCAAACTTAATAAATTTGGTATCGCGAGATGAACTCTAGATTATTTTTTGAAGTGCGCCACACATGAAATTCCTTGCCTTGATGTGATTCCTTATGAATTTTATAAAATAATTTTATTATAGCAAATCTACTATTAGCTTCTATGAATAAATGTCTGTTTTATAGACATGCCTCCTTACTTGGGGCCAAGAGACATACGTAGTAAATTTGTTTAAAAAGAGTGAGGCTTATTTAGCATACTGGCGCCCTATCTCTCTTACTAAGACTGACACCAACTCTTTACCAGGATTATGTCTGTTGAATTTAGAGCAAAGCCGTCATAACTCAACTGCACATGTTATATTACATGAAATAAAAAGGTACAGTTTTAGGACAGCATCTTTTACCAAAACCAACACAAAATCAATATAAGCAATAATATAGACATTTAATAATCAAGTTAGGAGTTCACTGTATTATCTTGTACTTCCATAGGCTCTGGGTTTGCTCCAATAAATCTTATTTGTTGACTCTAAACTTTTTTCAAGTAAAAAAGGTCCCCTTGCCATTCACATTTCTTTTCAGATATGCTCATTCTAGCCTCATTCTCATTAGTGGTTTTAGTATTTAGAAAGAAGCACTACAAAAATGGGTAGACTAAAATGATTTCTGAATTGGGCTAAAGAGGCGAGAACATAGGCTTGTAGTATCTCCCTGTGAAGCACTCTACCATATATATTCAAATTACTGGAAAATGGCCTTGATAATCATAAAGCCCTATTACTGCTGGCTTTACGCTAGCACAGGGGCAGCATAAAATGATTACGCCGAATAATTTAGAGGTGATGATTTTTGGGACACAGCATCAATGGCCAATAAGTGTTTAAGGGACAATAGATGTGCTAGCGGGGTATTGGGGATCCGCCAAATAGTAGACTAATAATTTAGGCAACTACTTATAAAAACAGAGGCCATGTGTGGCATAGTAACTAGATCAAATCCACTATATATAAGTTAAAATGTGACATTAATCATTATAAATAACATATCCTGATGGTTGGTCAAACCAATTACAACATTTCCCACACTTGCTAAACATCAGTTAGAAAAGATGTGAGGGGGTCCTAACTTATAGAGAGCATGAGCCCATTTGACAGAACTCTGATTATACTTTTTTGAGAACTTGGCATGCACCTGTTTGATGAGATGACCCTTTTACATGTTCCTTCAGAGTGCAGGCATCCGTGGAAGCTTCTCAATGATCTTATATGGGCCTTTACATATGTGGTCTATGTTGCTAGTCTGACCAAACACATGATTGTCATGATATAAAACCAAATCTCTTACTACAAAGTGGGGTAACGTCCGCCAGCTCTCGTTATTGCGCTTCTGAGATTTTACTTTTTGAGCCAGCACATTAAAGTAAGCTCCACTCTGCAATTGAATCAAAGTTATGGTCATATCTGCTAGATAGGCATACAGGCTCATATTTTTCTTAAGCTATGAATAAATACAAGATTGGGGGAATGGCTGGCTGTTTCCCATGAAGTAACACAAATGGTCAATGCCTTGTGGCAGAGCAATACAAGATGTTATAGGCAAATACAGCGGAAGGTAAGAAAAGATTAACTGGACGCCTTGCCCGTAATTATCTTCCATAAAATTTCTTCAAGATTCTATTTACACGCTCCACATTGCCATTGGTAACAGGGTGATAAGGCGTGGATAATACTATATAAGAAGCCCATCAAGTCGAGGAGTTTGGAAATCATCTGAGATGCTAAGTTAGTCCCATTATCTGTCAAAAGAAACTGGGGGCATCCATGGCGATAAATAATATATTCCAAGAGGAACTTCGCTTAGTGGTGGCCCCTAATTCCATGATAGCTCTGGCCTCCACCCATTTTTGAAGTAAATAATGGCCACTATTATATACTTGAACTGTACAGAAGTATTGGCCAAAGGCCCACCACATCAATAGAAACAGTGTGCCAGGAAAATATGGCTTAACTAATTGGTAAGAGGTGGCCTTCTTGTAAGGGCCATCCACTTGACTCTCCATACAGCATCAGAGGGTTTCATGAACATCAAAATTCATAAATTCCCAAGGTAGCGTTTTTTATTAGTAAACTTTTTCTCAAAGACATCATGCCCCGCCGCCTTGTGAGCTCCAATAATAAATCAGTTCGTTCCTTTGGTTAAGGTATTCAAAGTTGCTGATCATGGATATCATTGTACAGCATACCACTCTGAACAACAGTGTTCAACATTAGCTTTTCTAAAGAACCCTGAACTTCCATTGGTTCATCATCATAATATTTAGTTAGCATTTTATCAAATAACTCCTCTATCACATCATCCATTAAGGCTACGGTAGGCAAACAAGATAATACATCAGAACTTTGGTGCTTTACACCAGGGCGATGTTGAATTTTATAATCATATAATTGTAACTTAAACGCCCATTAGGACAGCCGCCTTTTGGCTCCTTACAAAATTTGTAACCAGAGAAGAGAGGCATGGTCAGATACCAAAGTGAAATGTACCTGCATGGATATAAACCTGAAATTGTTTACATGCATATATAACTGCCAGACACTTCTTCTATGTCACGGTATAGTTTTTTCATAGATGTCCAACATATGGCTGCAGTAAGCTACTGGGTGTTCAACTCCGTCCTCCTCTCTTTGGGATAACACTGCCTCAACAGAGGTGAGAGAAGCGTCTATTTTTATAGTAAATGGCTTATCATAATTAGGGTATTTTAGCAGTGGTGCTTGTGTTAAGTGCAGCCTGAAAACCATCAAAAGCTAATTGGAAGTTCCACGTCCACTGTAACGGTACTACATTCTTAAAAAGTTGAAATAATGGCTCTCCTATTTTATTGAAATTCTTGACAGACCAGGTGGTAATAGCATATCATTTTCCCAAAAGACTTTAAAGTCACGCTTGCTACTTTGGCGAGTCATGAGTTTAATTTCTTCAACCTTGGTGGAATGGGGCTGCAAGCCATGTTTATTGATGACAAACCCCAGATATTCCGGTTGCTATCAGAAGAAATTACACTTAAGTGGCTTACTTTTCAACTCCGCTTTTGCAAGCCATCGGAAAACCTCTTCTAAGTGCTGCAAGTGTTTTTAAACGTTCTAGAGAAGAAGTTAATATCATATAGATAAACTCGGATTAGTAATTTTTTAAATCGCTAATAATGATATCCATAGACCACTGAAAAGTAACAGGAGCATTGCACAGCCCCTGCGGCATTCTAGTAGAACGTAGAGACCTAGTGCGGTTGTCTGCGCATTTTTCCCGTTCCTCTCTGAGAAGCTCTATCAATCAGTAGCCAGAAATTAGAAGCATGGCTGAAATATATTGTGCGCCGCCTAAAAGGTCTTCGCGTTATTAATCTGAGGTAGAGGATATGAGTCCTTTTAAGTGATATTGTTCAGCTTCTGTAATCGATTACTATGAGATTTGACTCATCTTTCTTCTTAATAATTAACACTGGGGATGTTTAAGGACTCTTGGAGGGCTCCAGCATAACGTGTTTTACAAGCTGAGTGATTTCAGTATTAACAGCTTAATTTGCCACCTTTAAACACCTAATAGGACAAAGGCAATTGGTGGATGATTACCAGTATAATCTAGTGTAGTACATCCTGTGCACACCCCAAATCATAATCATCTTTAGCAAATAAGTGTTATACATATCAAATAGTACCAAAGCCTGATCCTTTTTCATCCTCGGTCAGCCCATAAAGACATTCTCAAAGTACCAACACTCACTGATTGTTGCTTGCTGCTCTCAAGCTCAAGTTCATCTAGCTCTCCAAAAATTTGTGGATATTGGATACCTCATCAAAAGGTAGGATATGAACAAAAGCAACAATTTGGTGCCGCTTAGTATTATGGAATAAAGGTACAGATTAGCTGATAATATATGAACTTCGCCATGATTATGGAGCATAATCCTAGGAGAGGCGACACGCTCAGTCTTGAACGGCCATATAGGGCAATAACTTTGCCATATAACCCTTGAGGATTTTCAAACTAATTTCGGTCCCCACTACCACTTGGTGGCCCGGTGGAATGGTAAGATTGCACTAGGCCCATAGCGGAGTTCCAGTAGATTCCCTAATCTGGCGAGGTAGCTTTTATGGCTGGGCTTAAATCCGCTGGTAGCCTAAAGGCACTATACCATTCTTAAAGACTAGGTTGGCCAATCCTTGAGATTGAGATGCTGGGGCCTTATTCTTTTGATGATAGAACAATTGAATTGTCTGGTCAAGAATTTCAAAGGTGTTCTCTTAAAATTTAGCTTTCACTCCATGCCCCTTTATAAAAGAGGTCCCAATAAGAAAGTTATAGTTTTTATTAGGCAACACAATAGCGGGAGCAGATATAAATAGTGAACCTAATTGCAGCGGCAATGCGCTGTATGCTCCCTCTGAAGTAGTAGACTGAGGGCTGGCGATACCATAGATCTTCCAATGATCAATGTCAGGAGCGAGTCCTAATCGCTTCATTAGTTTAGTGGACACAATATTACTTGGGGTCCCACTGTCAAAGATTGCACAGACTTTAAGTTTATTGGCGTAATATCAATATATGTGTATTCAGAGAAATAATAATTTTCTAATTTATTGTTAAGACCTCTAAGGTGTCCACTTGATTTAAAAAGTTTTGAATTATAAGCATATCTGAGGGCTGGATTCCACCAAGTTCTCAATAGTGATTCCCAGTTTTTTATCACAACTCTCTAGGCCGATGATGGTAGAATAGGAAGAGAGCACCTAGTTGGAAGATGTGATGGGAAGATCATGCAATATTAACTGTTGATCATACGCTTCATTATAATTATGGCTCTCTAACTTGGTCTCACCTTTCTTAGAGGCACAGTGGATCACAACGACCCTATTTTCAACAATTTAGGACAGTTCCACTTGAGGCATTGAAGCTTTATTATCCTTTGGCCGGACTGAAGGTATGATAGAAGAATTTTTTGGGATTAGGATGTTTGTAGAAGAGGCGGAGGTAAAAAATCCCAGTTCTACTCCGCCCTTACTTTTCCCAAAAGTCTGCCTCTTTCACTGAATTCTTTATAAACCTCTAGCCTTAGAATTGGCCTTAGGGCAATGATTAGCATTATGCTCAAAAGTCCTACAACAAGTCAAATGACCTGATTGATATTAAGTTTCTTGAAAAGAGCCATATGGCCAAGTTAATTATTTTAGTGAGGGACAAAACTCAATCAGATGATTCGCATGTTTCCTGTGGGCTTGGATTTGGTTCTCTAAAAGTAAGAGCACAACAACGGAGGTAATTCACCATAAGTATAATATCGTTTTCTTCATTAAAGACTGCTATCAGAACCCATTACAGCTCTGCATAAGGCTCATAGGCATAGGGGAGAGCAATCAGAGCGTCAAACTCATTAATGACATTAGCCCCATACTGTATCTAAGCCTCCAAGTAAAAGAATTCAGCAAACACTTAATTTATCTCATCTCTTTTAAATGATAAGTTGAGCAATTTCATCTTAGGAGTAGTCACTCTCTAAGCTCAGCCAAACTCTTTAATGATAAGGGCCCTAGCGTTAGAGTAGGACACGCCAGCCTTCTTTAATTTTGCCATGATTAACTCTTGACTTTTAAAAACTAATGAGTTCATTACTGCAGCCAATTTAACAGTATCAGATGCTACAACCATGGTAATCTCAAAGAAACCAAAAAATTATGAATGTTTGCATTTTTAGCGGATTTTAGCAAATTTATAGGGTTTCCCAAAATTTAAATTTACATGGCTGTTGGGATTTTGCCCACAAATCCAGCTTCCTAGATTAGTTAATCTGTGGTTCACTAGGGATAAAACCCGCTAGCAAATGATCTGGATATCAGATGATTTCAATAATAGTTTTTTAATGCCACCAGATTATAGATAATTCTCCAGGTTCAGATCCACTGGGGTCAATCTGTGTAAGTGTCTAAGATCTCTTTGGGAAGAGTTGCTTACAATATTAAGTCATCTGATAATTAGCAATTGATTAACTATTAGATGTGCCAATTGGGATTGGTCAAAATTCATCACTGACTGATTGGGAATTTATTTAGGAGTTGTTAGGCTAGTGATGGCACCTGCAAATAGCAAATTGACCAGTTGGTTCATAACCTGCTATAATGGGTAAATAGCCCATTACTAAGCAAGATGCTATCCAAATTGGTTGGTTCACTGTGATTGAGCGGAAATGTTAGGGAAGCGTTTTCTTGCTCTTCCCAATTTAGTTTATAGATGTCTGAAGGCAGAATCATTAGCCCAATGGAGAAGAACATTTCTAGAAGATAACTCTAATGGAAATTCAACGACAACGGCTGCTGTTTCCTTACTGAGGCATCAACAGAATATTTGGGCGCCAAATTCCCCTATCAATTCCCTAGTTTTTATAATAATAAAGCAGATCCAAATAAATATCAAGTTTTATTCATCTTCAGCTTATTATTGTTGTAGTACAGTAATTGTTGACTCTTTTGTGTGATAAAGAGTAAGTATCAGATATCCACAGAAGAGAAGCAGACCTTTTTAGTAGATCTCCGCTGACTCAGCATTATGATTCAAAGGCCAAGAACTTCTTAATCTAGAGTAGATTAGGTTCAGTTGAAAGAGGGAAGAAGTCCCTAATTGTCAGAATAATCAGCATCAAGTGGAGCATTACAAGTTTAGAGTTGGAACACATATTAACCTGGTTTATCTATTCAGCTATTAATAATAGTCTCCCTACTTTTTATCAATAATATAGCTACATTAATATTGATCAATGCGAATAGTGCACATAATAACTGAACCTGTTCAGTTAACCTCTGAAAACTAGTATCAACAAACTCAAATTTTACAATTGGTACTCACTACAGGGAGTAGTTATTTAGGATAAGCCAATTTTACCAAAACCACATCCGCATTGTCAAACAAGGACGAATTAAAAAACTATGGACGGAATTGGTAACCATCAATAAGAACGCTTTAATTTGGCAGATCATAAAGAATTCGCTGCTTTACAGGAGAGAATTACTAAGAAAAAAGAAGAAGTATAAGAAGTATTGATGCGTGGTGGCTCCCCCTTCTTGGGTTGGGCACCACTAGTGCTAAAAAAGAAGTAGAAGAACTTTTGAAGTTCAGCAACGATCTACCTGGGTAAGTAACTTCCCTAAAGAAGAAAGAAGGAGAGCTGACTAGAAATTTTTTTCCTCCTGAAAATGGAACAAAAAGCAGATCATATGTGATTACGCTCACTCAGCTCAGATATAAAGCGTTTATTAAAACAAGTCAAAGAATTGAAAGACCATAAATATGAATGTGAACAATATGCGGCAAAAGACGCCAAAGAGGATACTACAAGAACCCCAGTTGGGAAGTCAGCAACTCCTCAAAACATGCTGATTGCATTTGCCACCATTTAGGAGATGATTCCTAAAAATTACTCCTCTCATCAGTTGAGTCACTAATCCAGAAGTAGCAGGTAGGGAAATCTGGAAGAATTCAATCCACGCCCAAACTACCTAATCTTTATTGGGACAACGCCCCTGTGCTCTTCCATATGTTAGAAATGTCTATGTTTTTGTGTAGCAACAGGCAGTAAGCATTGACAGTCATTAACTTCTTGGATACTGAAAACCAGAACTTGGTGTTACCTCATCTTGAGGGTGACAACTGGTCTTACTCTGAGGCCAAAGCTGCAATCATGAAGGAGTTTGGAATTTCCTCAAATATGTCATAACGCAAACAAGAATTCATGGGAATATAGTTCTTGAAGGACAAAACCTTAGAAAAATTCGTTGATCAATTCTATCAAGAATCACATATTTTAGTTAAACGAAAGTGCTGGCTGATTTTGATGCATGGATTGCATTACAAGCAGTGCTTTGGTCTTATCACAATTTGCACTGAATGATGTCTTCCACGCTGGTCAAAAGGACATCCACCTTGCAAATGGTTATTCATTTGAAGATGTTAGGCACCACATTTTGAGGCCCCTAACTATAGCTACAAGCCTAGTACAGTCAAAAAATCTAACACCAACAAATTTGCTGAAAATTTAAAAGAATTGCCTAACCAAGTAGTGCTAAAAATAAGCCCAGGGATTCAAACGGATGACAAGAGCAATATGAGCTGTCACCAGCGCAGGGGAA